>RANY01000310.1:0-35663 GCA_009805235.1 Neurospora pannonica FGSC 7221
ATTCCCATGTTTTGGTTGAGACCCATAACTGATCAGATGCGGTCCGGAATTAGATCAAGACATTCTTTTCTCTCACCCGACGACGAGCTCCGGGCGACTTCTACCTACGTCAACTGGCTCACCCGAAATGATAGATGTGGTGAGATCCTGGCTGCATCGATGCATTCATGATCACCCTCAATGCTATCCCCTAACTCACTCAACGGCAGGCTCAAAGTCTGGTAACAAGAGACTGCCTACCCAACTCATCGACATCGGCGAAAAATCCGGAGATTTAAGGCCTCGTCTTGTGCTCCCGTCCAGTTCGGCAGCTTTGACAGAGATACAGTACCTTACCCTTAGCCACGTATGGTCTGTAACTGCCAGTGATTTACACTTGAAACTTTCAACGAATAACATCGAAGATCTCCAAGTTGATATACCGCTGGAAAAATTGTCCCAAACATTCAGAGATGCAATGTAGTCACCCAACAACTTGGCTACAGGTACATATGGATTGATTCTCTTTGCATTATTCAGGACTCGACCGAAGACTGGGAGAAAGAGTCAGCCACTATGTGCGACGTCTATGGGAGTTCCATTCTTACTATCGCAGCTTTAGGGATGAACGGGCTGGATAGCTGCTTTGCTCGCAGGAACCCTCTCCTAGTTACCCCGTGCTATTTAGGTGAGCTCCAGAAAGACGTGTACGCTTATCCGACTGTTTACAGCCGCGATATGCGCCGTATGGAATCTCTCACGCAAGAAGGGGCACGCCTTCCCTCACGTGGCTGGTGCCTTCAAGAAAGGCTTCTCTCACCTCGGACTATTTATTTGGGTTCTCKCGAGCTATACTGGGAATGCTCAAGCCAGACACGGTGTGGGAGCGTTCCAGATTCCGAGGAGACGAGTTCCAATCCTGGCCGTTCCTGGCTGTCGGAGAAAGGTTCATTTCATACGCTTTGCCGCTCGTCTCTCAACGATGTAACACTGGCCCTGACGAAGGCCTGGGACGAAGGCCTAGTCAACCACAAGAAAGTAAAAATGGTATATCACTGGGCAGATATTATGAGGACCTATTCCGCGAGTCACTTAACCTACACAACGGATCGACTTATAGCCCTTTCAGGCATTATCGAAGTTGTTCAAGAGGGAACCACATGGAACGCCTGTTTCTGGAACCTGGAAGGAGCTTTGGCCTTTGGATTTGTTGTGGTTCTTCCCTAAGTCTGATAAATCTCAGAGAATTCCCAGCGGGTTAAAGACCCCTTCGTGGTCATGGCTGACAAGGGAAGGGCCAAAGGACTTCCCAATCCAGTCTAGTAAATACTGGTTAAACTACCGTCTAGCACACGTTATCGCCTCTACGACTCAGTCTGTTGCCATGAGCAAAGATTCTGTATGGGAGGTGGAGAGAGAAACCACCATTACGTTAAAGGGCTACGTGAGAAGGGCAGTGTTGGTTGATGGTGAGATTAAGGAAAGGGGACTTTTCCACTGTCCGGGGGGTCAGCGCAACAAAGCGAGGGCGATTTTCTCGATTCATATCTATATTGGGACGATCCACCCGCAGATGGAGACGCATTTCTGTTCCTCCTGCTCATGGCCTGTTTATGGCCGAATAATAACGACAGATACTATGGGTTGATCTTGGCCTTCGCGCACCGCGGAGAAAACGATGGAAAAACAGACGACCATTACAGACGAGCGGGCATGTTTATAGAATCTACTCGCTGTAATAACGGAGGTACAAGATTTGTTGAAGGGGCACAAGAAGAAGTTGTGACCATATGTTGACTGGATTGGCTAGATCGACAAGGCATGATCATTAGCTGTTACCCTTCTCAAGAATGAATCATCACACCCTTTGGATTCTTGCCATTGGAATGGTGGGCTCTGTTCAAACTTGCATGTGTGGGGCTGAGATTTGGTCCAGAAAAATGGTGAGGCGCATCAGGCAAACGGACTGAGCGAATGTGAAAATATGAAGATGGCAAGTGCTCTCCTTCGCGACTTCCGTCCGCGGACACTGGGCGATCTCAAGATATCCGTGCGCACAAAAGATTCTTCAACCTCCAGAGATATCTTCTTCGTTGATCACCACCCCTCATTCCTTTTGTTCATCGTATGCTTTTATAATATATCAAGGGTCTTGCTGGTTCGTTCTTTTTTCTGCAACCCCCGTCAACGGATGTCGGCACACACCCGATATCATTAACACCATGTCAACCATGCTGCGCTCCAAAACCGCCCCAGACACAGTCGTCATGGGGCCACCACCCCAAAAGCGCCGACCGAAAGAGCCCTTGCCCAATGGTACGAAGCGGCAGCAGCGTACTTCTCCCAGGCTAGCCAACATCAGCGTGGCCGACGATGCTTCATCCTCGCGCCCTTCTGCTCCTCAGCCAAAGCCAGCTCAATCCTTCAAGGAACGTCTCTTTGCTCGGCCACAGAAGAGACGAGAGCCGACACCTGAGCCTGCAAAGATTGACCTTCACTCACGGCCCCAAACCACGATTGCCCCCTTCTTCAAGAAAATCCAAGCTGCCTTCGGAGAAGAAACCCAACCCCCGAAACAGAAAAAGAGGCAGAAACAACAAGAAAAGGAACAAGAAGCTGTTCACGTTTCTACCCTTCCTCCAAAGCGTCAGCCCACAGTCCAAACCCGCAAAAGAAAACGTGATTCCCCTGTTAAAGAGGATGTCCTCTCCTTCGAAGCCGAAGAGATGCTCACCGAGCTCCGAGGTACGTAATCACCCACTCCCACCCCTTCATCAGATCAGGAGCGACCCACTAACAACCCCCGCCTCACCCACAGCCCACTACCTAACAGCCGCCACCGCCCTCCACTCGCACGCCCTCACCTCCCTCACCAAAGCGCACTCCCTCCTCATCCAAAAGCTTGACCACGGCATCGCCTCCTCCGATGAGGACTTCCTCCAACACGCGGAGAAGCGCGCCCGCAAGCTCTCGCTGCCGCTGTCCGAGTTCGCCATTCGCTCCGACCAGCGCGGGAGTGATGGTGTGTTGAGGAGCGAGAAGCATGTGGTTAGGGAGTTGGTGAAAGGGGTTGAGAAGAAGTTGGTGGAGGCGGAGAGGGTGATGGATGGGCTGTGGAGGGAGTGGGTGGAGAGTGAGAAGGGGTTGGAGAGGGTTTGGGAGGAGGTTTGGGGGGAGGTTGAGGAACTGAATAAAGGAAAGAGTGGGAAGAAGGCGGGTGGTGAGAAGGGAATGGCAACCGGAGGGGAATTGGGTTTTGGGACGGAGGATGGTGAGGGTGAAGATCTTCCTGGGCCGAGCGGAGACGCTGAAAAGGCACTCGAAGCTGAAAAGAATGATGAACGGGATGTATTGACCAAGTATGAAGAAGCTATCAAAGAAGAGATCGAGAAGGCTGAAGAGGAAGTGGGGAAGTTGACGAACTTGACTTATCAGATGATGAAGGATCTTGAGAAGGTAAGTTGCGTGTGGTTCCTCCAACATTCACTCTGTGATGAATGCTAACATGCTTGCTTCAGGACTATCGGAAGGCAATCATTCCGGATCTGCACCTTTTCTATACCTCCATCGAGGATGTTTGACGGGAATATTGACCTGAAGGGATTTCCTCATAACTGGATGTGAGAAATGCAAAGGAGAAATTGGGTGACTAGATGTTTCGACCTTAGAACAAAAAACACTTTCAACTTGGGGTATTGTGTGAGTACAGTTACCAGGAAGTGGGCCATCCCAGTGTACACATCATGCTATGGTTATGTCATGCTCAAGTAGATTTTGGGCGGCCGTAACTCTTAACGAACCATCTAAAGCATTGGTACCAAATGTCTTCCAGCGACTGAACTATGTGAATAGGTAATGGGAATAAAAGGTGGCAACACGGCACCAGTCATTCTTACACACCTCTTTGTTAGAGTTTGTAATGACCAGGTACCTAGCTTCGACAGGGAACTCTCTCGGTTCAGCAGCCTGGTCCTCATTGACAACATTGACATCACACTCCCCCGACTCCCCCATCAAGGTCAAGTTTACTCCACAGTCCATTGTCCAAAGGTTGATTGATGATCACCATGGATATCATCACATGTCACGGTCACTTGGCACTTTGTTTCCGTCCTTCCTTCTTTCCAGTACGAAGCTAAACAAAGAGCGGGTCTTTGTGCTATGTAGTTGCGATAAGAATCGCACGATTGTCTTCTTGATGTCGCTTCATGGGATGGGGCTTCCGGGCCTTCCGGGGCTGGGTGGAGGAAAGGTGAAGTGGCGGTGATGGTGCGGTGTAGGTGCGTTTGGTGCAGTTCAGGTGCTCAATAATATCAGAGGCGTTAAACGTGTATACACGAAGTGTGACGATGTATACCGTTACTCAGAATAAAGAAGGACGAATGGGTATGTCGGATGTTACCACTATTGAGGTGAGAACGTTGGGACTTGGGAATGCTGCGGTAAAGGCCGAGTGTCGACCGAGTCAAGGTGATGGAGCAGTTCCGTAGAGCAAGATGTCAAGAGCGCCACTATGTACTTTTTTTTATAGAGAAAGCTTGTATAGTGGATTGATAGGCGGGATCATCAGTATGGTTCAACGTCAAATGTCCATGGAACAGTCAACAATCGATTCGCATCTATATACGTTGATGCTTGGGTCTTTTGCCTAACAACAACCAAACGCTTCACCTTTGGCCAGGTGTTCGCGTTCTTTTCTCATCCGTCAAAGTGAGGTTTGCCATGGAGGCCGATTATCTCCATTGTGCTGTGTCCAACGTGGTATGTCGGTTAGGACGAGGTCCATCCTTGAGGTCATCAATACAAACTCGGTCACCATCTGACGATGTCTCGTCGACGTTGGAGTCTACGATCCGAAAACCGAACGTAAATGCAGCCCATGATGTAGGTATACAGGTTCACCGTCGAGTGCCTTGTGGTCCCTGGTTCCATGGGTTGGAACCACGGCAAGAACCGATGCGGTTGCAAGTGGAATTGTCAAACAAGTGACAGATTGACAGGTGCTCCACAGATGGATATCAGGGAGCCTCATTCCGTTCCGTTCTTCATCAATATGGTTTTCAGTGCGTCATCCTCCGTCGTGAATGGCGATTCCTTGGGAGAAGATGGCTTTTGTGACGCCGAGTCGTCTTGAGTAGGGGCCAGTGACATTAAAAAAAAAAAAAAAAAAAACCCCATTTTAAAGATTGACGCCTGCTTGTATTTCCCTTTGTGTTAGTTTGTGTGTGCTTTGAGAAAGGTCAATGTCCAAAAGGATAGCGAAAGGATTCAAAGTGGCTGGTGGTTTTGTTGAAGTGGATGCCCTGAGGACACATTTAGAGGGGCGAGCCGAAAGTTCCGCGGACGGCCGTGGCCGATGTGTTGAACCGTCTCTAAGCGGCAAACAACCCAGAATGTCGTATTGTTGAGGATGCGAAGCCTATCCCTTTTCGTTCGTATCAGACAAGGTGCGGTCCGAAGCGAGGCTGTGATGTGCGTACAAAGTTCCCGATATATGAGTGGCTGATAAGGAATGATAAAGAGCGCCGGGATCGGAACTGGCGTCCGGCTTACACAGCGCAGGACAAACAGGCTGGGCAAGGAGCCGAATGAAGCAAACGACTTCCAGGAGAGTTTCAAAAATACGAATCAAAATGAAACGGTTATTCAAGAGGCAACAAGTGGCTGATTTCCAAGTGATGATGCTGATGACATCCGTGATCTTTGACGCACGGCTTACCTGCATGGAACCAAATACAGTTGATTCCAAGAGGCTTCGACTGGCTTAACTCTGATAGGCAAGTCGATGACTCTGCGTTATCAGATTGAACCAAAAAGTTTATTTGGAATGCATCTGGGCTGTGGCAAGATTTGGAATATCGAGATCTTGTGCCTGACTGAGGCTATGACTCTGAAGTGAGGGTATCCCCAGTGTTCAAGACGAACATCAAAGGTCAGCAAGCAACTCGCTTGTCCCAACTGGAACTGGTTTGTCTCCAGGAAGACCATCCACCTTTCCAGCCCCCAGAAAGATGACTGTCAGAAAGAAAGAGAGTGACTCAAACTGCACAGCTTACCGCCTCGAAACACAGAGGACATGGAGAAACTCCCATTCGCGATCCATTGATAGCTCAGCCGGGCCATCCGTAAGCCGTGACAATGTGTACGTACCCCCCGTACCCAGTCACTGTCAGTACCTAGCGCACCAAGCGCACCAGTGACAGACTGACAGATGAGATGCGATTCACGGATTGCCCACGTGCTGTGAAAAGTTGTTGACCAACTAACCGGATCAAGCCTGGTGCTGGTATCCAATGGTCTGGACAGCTCTGGTGTTGAATTGCTTTGCTTTCGCTTGTGGTCTTGGAAGCATTCCGTTGCGGTTGCGAAACCAGGGGACTGAATGGTTGTTGTGTCGGGTCCGCGGGCGACGTGTGGGAGAAAGTTGGAATTGAAGCGAAGCCTCACCAAACAACAAGACTGACGACGGACTGACCGCCTCGCGGGGTACCGTCAGCGACTCAGCGTTGCCGGAATGGAACCTTGATGGCCCAAGCTTCCTCTTGTTGAGCAGCTGGGCCGCCCCCTGTCGAAGCTTGTCCAGGGCGTCGCACTCTGTCTCAGGAACAGGCAGCTCGCCAAGCTCGGCAGGCAACTGGCAGGCAAGTGCGAATCTGGCTTCTGGATCGTTGAGATCTGGTGACTTCGGAAGCACAGACCCCCCCTGGTGCTGTCCGGTCGTGGGCCGTATGGGGAAAGGGTAGGTTCGGGATGCTTGGCTTAACGCAGGCCGACGCCAGCGACACTGCGAACTCAACTCCATTACCAGCTCCATACCCAACTCCATCTCTCCGGCCTCAAAACCTGGGGTTCTGGTCATTGTGCGTGTTAGTCACTGCTAAATATCCGCTTTGCATTTACCCGGATGCCCGAATGGAGGACGATCTGGGAATCGCATCAGTCAGTCAAGCCTGTGAAACTCKGGGCAGAGGAGAAATGGAAGCCCGTGGGAGCACAAAGCTGCAGTCATGGGCTGTTTGACGCTCGAGAATACTCGGGATTTCACACTCGTATCTACGTCGTTATCGGCTTATACTATTAGTTTAGAGGGTTAAATCTAGCCAGTAAGAAGAGGGCTCTAAAAGAGGACTAGCCTCCTAGCCACCCCAAATAGCTACAAAACTTCCTAATACTCTACAAGCCTCCAACTCTAGTTCTATAGGACTCTTTTGAATACATACATAATACACATAGTTTTACTCATCTTTGAATCAATCTACTTTATAATACTTTCTAACAATTAATAGTCTAAATCGTAGTCCTTACGTTACGCTAGTACCTTTAGAAGTACGAGCTCTATACTAAACTACTTTATAATGATTAAATTAATAAGCTATATTCCTATCCAGTGATTCTATTAAAATTAACCGTTCCTATTTTGATAGGCCCTCAAAGTTTCATAATTAGAGTGATAAACTACTAAGCTACACTAAAAGCCTCGACTTTACTAATTTTATACTACGGTTAGAATTAACTATTTAGAAGCCTCTGCTTATTCGTATTGATAATTATATTATTAAAATTATTACCCTTCGCTACGTTAAACGAATTTGTGAAGTCTTTATTAGCCTTAAAACTAATACGATTATTTATATACCTTTAGCCCTGGTAGTAAGAATTATAAACGTAGACGCGGAAGCTGAAGCTTTAAAAGTACTCTAATTTTTTAAAGGCGTAGAAATTACCTACCGAACTCTCAATTAATATCATGGCTTAGTCCATGCGCACGCCAAGGGCTTCTTGATTAGGTGCATCCTTAGCATTACCATCCACGCAATGCCATTGGCTGCATTGATGTATTTAACCATACCCTTTTCGAGGTTGCACTTCTTACTCTTTCTTCCTTTTTCTTCCTTATCTTTAGTTATTTATCAATAACGTCAGATTAATCGTGTGCACTCCCGCTTCAAGATCTACGTGCGTGACAATTAATAGACAGACGATATTATAATTAAATTAATAGATTTTATTACCTTTAGTCTATAGGAGTACGAATACAATTATATTAATTAATCCTATAATATGAAAGTCTACGAATCTTTTAAAATTAATTATATTAATATTGGAAAATAGGTATAAGAATTTATATCCCCCTCCTATAAAATTAATAACTTCCTATCCTTCTAATGTATAGCCGAATAATATATTAATATTAAGAACAGTTATAACTATTGAAAGGAGAATATATAGACCGAAATTCGCTAATAGTATTATAATTATTTTAAACCCCTTTTAAGTGAGCCTAGTAAGAGAAATAGAAGAATAAATAAATAGATTAACAGTTGGAATATTATAATAATTAATATACTCTATTATAAAGTCTTATAAGTTATTATAGCTAATGTTTAATTTAAAAACCTTTTAAATTATTTGCAGCCTATTAAACTTATATAAGTTTTTAGTATTTCTAAATTCTTTAACGAAAATATTTTCAATAATACCTTTAATTTTCACTCAATATCTGGGGATTTCTACTGTAAAGGATTGAACGAACGCTCTCCCTTATCAGCTAATAAGGTTAAAAGCTATAAAGGAACGTTCAGTATAAGTTTAACCTTTAATAATTTGTAGGATAATAGTACTAAAGACGAGGACGCTTTTTCTAGTAGCACTTAGAATAATTAGCATAAAAGGAAGCGCGAATTTATAACTAGTCGTAAAACCCTAGTTATATCCTTAAATTCCTTAATTCTATTACTAACAGCGTATTATAAAGCCTACTAGTAAGAAGCTTACCTAATTAAATACTATTAGTACTTCTTTCCTAGTAGAGTAATTAACCCTAAATAGAAGTTTATTAAGAAAATTCAAAATAAAGTTAAAAAGAATATCTAGAGTAATTTAGAATTAAAGAGAAAAATCGATTATATTAAATAGGAAATGGAATATAGTAATAGTAATAAGGATTAGAGTAATTAATTTTTTAACGAAAATATTTGAGAAGTAATATTAAATTGTAAAATAGCCGTATATTAGGCAGCTCTCTAAGTAGGAAAAGGTAGCTCTAATATCTACCCCCTTAAAAATAACGCAATCTTTGATTTAGGGAGTTCTCTTTATATCTTTAACGAAATTACTCATTTTATTAACTTTTGTTATACTTTTTATAATGACAAGCTTGGGCTAGAAATTCCTATATTCTTATTAAAGGATACGGTAACGTTAATATTATAGTATAAGGCTATAGAAGCCTTAGGAAGCTCCGTTTTAATAATAATAGTTTTTTACTTTAATTTTATAATTAACCTTATATTTCTTTATCTCCTATATAAAAAGGGCTTTTATTAAGACTAAAAGCTAACTAATAATTACTTATAGGTATTAGATTATTCTTTTTTTTTTCTTTTTTATATAATTCAATACTGCTAAACGGTTTTCGAAAACCTTTCCCGATATCACGGGCAAAGGATAGGTGTAGATGTGATTATGTGTAATTGCATAAAGGAGAAAGGGAACAGTCGTAAGCTGTGTACAGAGGACTGGCCTTAAGTAGGATCCTAGCTATGTAGAGCTAGGAGGACTTGGCCAATCAGGCTACAGCAGTCTCAGAAGCAGCTGCAGCCTGCACAAGCATATGAATGTTATATAGTAGTAAGCTATGATAACAATCACGTATGATAGTCATAGAGGTCTAACCTTGTGACACTACTCTGGACTAAAAGAAGCCATATGGCTAACTAATTATACATAAAATGATTGAAATCTTCATCAATCGCTTAGTCTGGCCTCTGAATGCCTCCACAGCCACCACAGTCTATCGTAGTGACCTTCTCAAAACTCCTTCATACTCTCTTTCTAGCTCCTTCACCTCTGTGACTGGCCTCTCAGGCTCCTAGGTCTTCTCCAGTGCCTTCGTCCTCTGCTTCTCTGCAGTGGCCTAGTCTGGGGGCATCAGCGCCTCCGGGTGTGCCTCGTGAAACCTCCATATCTTATTAGGGCACATGGATACGTTTGACCTCTTCTGCCATGAGAGCTTGTGAGGCGGTGCCCATATGACGTAATACTCCCAACAACCCTTCTCATTCTTTCGATATCCATTGATCTTCTCGAACTTCCATTCCACTGAGTCCTCCTCATCATCAGTGCGTCTCATAACCCTACCGTGATTTGCACGAACGTCTCTTTCTTTAATTGCTTCTTGTCCCAGGATACCCACCTCATCCCATGGCTTGACCTTACTAACGTGGAAAGTTGGGCTGCATCTCATGTTGACTAGGAGCTTGAGCGTGACTCTATGGCTGTCTGCTTTCAGGATCTCAAAGGGATCCTTGAACAAAGAAGTAAGCTTGGCATGTAGCTAGCTAGTCTCGAGGTTCTCAGTGTTGAGTAGGACCTTGTCTCCCATTCTGTACTTCAGGGCATCTGACCTCTTAACATTGGCGTTATCCTCATAACGCCATTGAGCCTGCCTTGCCTGTATTGTGACGTAGTCTAGTACCCTTCTGAACTGTTCTGTGATTTCATTCACCTTAAAATATTCTGCTTGCTCGGCTTTGGACAGCTCAGGAGGGCATGGCTTGGCTGGTTCAACTCTCATCCATAGGTGGTAACCATAGTTGGCAAAGAAGGGAGAGACACCAGTTGTCTCAGATACCAGGTTATTGCCAGCGAACTCCATAATTGGCAGCCAGTCCACCCAATCGTCTTGTGCTCAGTTGATGTAGGTATGGAGATAGCGTTCTATCTCTGCGTTGATGCGCTCAGTTTGGCTGTTCGTGGTAAGGTGGAAGGCAGAGGAGAGCTTAAGAGCTACCTCCAGACGTGAAGACAGCACCCTCTAGAATTGTGAAATGAACTGGGAGCCACGATCAGATACGATGGAGTTGGGGAGGCCGTGGATACTGTAGATGCGTTTAATGAACCAGTCCGCTAGTTCCTCAGCCGTCAAACTAACTATTGGAATGAAATGGCGTATCTTAGTTAGTCTATCTATGACAACGGCTACATGCTTGAACTTCTACCCTCTATGAAGGCAGGGTGTAAGCGGTGTCACATAGTCTACTAAGATGTTCTTCCAAAGGGCGAATGGTACTGCTAAGGGCTTCAACAGACCATAAAGAGAGTGTCATGATGGCTTAATTTTCGCACATTGAAGACAGGCCTTGCAGTACGTCCTAACCAAGTTGTATATACCTGGCCAGTAGAAGGACTGGAGAAGCAATAAGTACGTCTTCTCCTTTCCTGAATGTCCTGCTAATGGCGCGTCATAGACGTGGCAGAGTAGTTGCAGCTGGATCTCTGTATCATTAGGGTCGATGATGACAGCGCCACAGTAGTAGGCCCAGCTCTGGAGTGTCCTGCACTCCGTAAAAGAGACCTTCTTCATATGCTTTTTGACCTCCTTAGACCACGCCTTCCTTCCTAGATCCAACAAACAAGCCACAATATTCTGCAAGAGAATAGACTTCTCATAGTTCTCCATAACCAAATCATCTGTTGACTTCTCATCTATAACTTCCAACTCGCAGATACATTCCGAACTGATAAAGATCTCCTTATCCTCTATGTCCATCAGGACGAAAGCTCTATTCACAAAGATGTTCTGACCCAAAAGAATCTTGTTCCTAGCTAACAACCTCTCATTCATCTCGTTCTTGGGTACATCCTCTGGCTTCCTGCTTAGGGTGTCGGGGCGCACTTGCAGTGACCCTGGCCTATACTGGATTATGAAGTTGAAACGTGACAGAAATTAGGACCATCGCATATGCCATGGGGTGAGCTGTTTGTTAACTGTGAAAGACTTCAGACCTTTGTGGTCAGTCAAGACTTCAAATGGCTGTTGAGCTCCCTCCAGCTCAGGGCGCTATTCCTCCAAAGCCTTGATAATGGCTAGCAACTCCTTGTCATAAATATCGTAATTGCATTCCGCTGATGAATGCCGCTAGCTGGAGTAGGCAATAGGGCGAAGAATACCTTCATTGTCGTACTGTGACAACGTACCACCACAGGCTCAGTTAGAGGCATCCGTCTTGACCATAGTCTGCTTAGACCAATCGTAGATATGAAGGACTGGTCTACTGCTGAAGGCCTTCTTGAGAGCCTCGAAAGATTTCTGGTGCTGGTTCTCCTAGTGCCAGTCTACTGTCTTCTTGGTTAGCTCATAGAGGGGGCCTGCAATGATAGAAAAGTGCTTAATGAAACGACGATAAAAGTTGGCAAAGCTTAGAAATCACTGTAGTGGTCTCTTGGAGTCTAGAGCCTTCCACGACATGACAGCAGACACCTTCTGTCCATCTTAATGCCGCCCAGAGTGATAATCAGTCCTAGATATTTCGTTCATTTCGTATGGAACTCGCACTTGTCGATATTGTCATGGCATAACTGGATGGGTTACTAGAGCACTGGCCACTGGGCAATAGGATGCCAGGCACAGGGCACCATAGCACATCAGAAGGAATGAGGCTCATTGTCACAAGGTTGTGACTGCCTATATAGTATGCACTTCGATGTTCGTTAGCAAGTGAATATTGTCCTATCTTTTATAGGTTTGGCCGTGTGAGCATGTGCATCCTACCCTGTCATAGTATGTTCGCTTACTACAGTGGGAGGTCATGGGTTCAATTCTGGACATGATATTTTCGAGGGCAGTTTTTCGTGCTGCTTTCCATCCCACAATGCAGTCTGACACTTTGAGGTTCCAGCGAGAACCTTGGAAACATTCGTACGAAAGACAATGCAACGCAGAAACCGAAATATCAACGGCTTTCCATTGGAAAGGGGGATACGTCGCCCTTTCAGGTAGTGCTATATAGGCGCCTTACATCCATGAGATGCCTCTTGAGTTTCGGCTCTTGCAGAGCCTCTTTTAGGGGAAGGTAGTGTCACAGGGTTGTGACTGCCTATATAGTATGCACTTCAATGTTCGTTGGCAAGCGAACATCGTCCTATCTTTTATAGGTTTGGCCATGTGGGCATGTGCATCCCACCCTATCATACTCATATTCTTATCGATAAGACTTACGGATCGAGAAGGCGGCGACGAGTGGCAGTTCTGACTTACATATCTAGAACCGCGATGCTCTCGTTTGACAGCTTCCCTTTCCTCTTTACACTTAATATTACTTTGATTTGTGACTCTTAGTCTTGCAGTCGTATCTCTCGTAGGATCACGCTTTCACAGATATCAATCTGCAGACTTGCCTTGATCATACAGTTCAAGACTTCTTTAACGTGGCCAACATGCTCCTCCTCATTTTCAGAGTATACTAAAATATCGTCAAGGTAAGCGGTCGTATAGACGTTAAGAATGTCATGCAGCATGTCATTAATATAGTTCTGGAAGGTTCCTAGCACGCTTTGTAAACTAAAAGGACATACTAGGGATTCAAAAAGATCGAAACACATGATGAAGGCAGTGAGCCACTCATGACCCTCCTTCACGTAAATCTTGTTGAACGCTGTGATGACGTCCAGCTTAGTGAAAATCTTTACCTTGCAGATGGCGTCGAGAGTCTCTTTGATGAGCAGCAATGGGTACCGTGTTTTCATCGTGACGTTGTTGATTCCTCGGTAGTCTATACAGATAGAGACTCTACTACCTAGTTTCTTGACCAACAAGATAGGTGAGGCAGCTTCAGGCTGGGAAGGTCGAATGAACTTTTTTCTCAGATTGTCATCGATTCATTTTTTGACGACGACGGCTATTATGGCATAACTGGATGGGTCGCCAGAGCACTGGCTACTAGGCAATAGGGTGCCAGGCATAGGGCACCATAGCACATCGGATAGAATGAGGCTCATATTCTTATCGATAAGACTTACAGATCGGGAAGGTAGTGACGAGTAGCAGTTCTGACTTATATGTCTAGAACTGCAATGCTCTCATTTGACAGCTTCCCTTTCCTCTTTACACTTAATATTACTTTGATTTGTAACTTTTAGTCTTGCAGTCATATCTCTCATAGGATCATGCTTTCACAATAGCCTCGATGGGTAACATATGGCGTGGCCGAGTATTGGGGAGGTGCTCGCCTGGCTTGAGCTTGATCTTGTGGTCATAAGAGCGAGTTGGGAGCACTTCATTAGCAAGATGCAGCTAGAAAGCAGCGATCTGCTCATGGTAGTTCGATGGTAGCTTGGCCAGGATCTCATCATTAGTCTTGTCTAGCTGGTCAGCTTTGTCGAGGAATTTCTGGGCATCCTCTTCAGTGATCTTGGCTAAGTGGACGCGACGGATGGTTTCTTCGCAAAAGGGGGCATCCTTAGCTAGGTTGCCAGTGAGAACCATCGCCTTCGCAATGAGAGCAGCTTTTCGTTTGTTATATGAGGCAGACTTGCCAGCCATATTGTCAATAAAATTGTGGATGCTCTTAGGAAGACTTTCCTTGTACTGCTCCCCCTCGCCTATCATGATGTGGTTGACTATCTCTTCAGTCAGATCTAAGTCTTGTAACTCTGTAATGCTAGCTAGGCGCTCGAGCTGTGCATAGCTCATGACATACGGCTGCAGACCTTTTATCTCGTAGATATAGTTGAATATGGCTGTATTAAGCTCGCGAATGTCATCAGGGTTAAACTTGTCAGTGTAGTTAGACTGGCAGATGGAGATCTGTTACGTACCAGCCGAGACGCGCTTACTATTAAGCTAGATATGAGGCTCATGAAGTATGGGACTCTTAGTCTTAATGAGGATAACAGCTATGCCAGAGATGCCTTAGACCTTGGTACCTGCCCGTCTGGCCATAAGTGCTTTGATGAGGGCACTCACAGTCTTGGGCCTGCCTGTAGGCTCTAGGGTGTTCTCCAGCTCAGGCTCTAGGGTATTCTCCAGCTCAGGCTCTAGGATGTCCTCCAGCTCGAGAATGTCCTCTAGGGCAGAGGACCATTCCTCGGTCCCTTCTTTCTGGGCGGTCCCGCCAGAGACGGAGCGAATACTGTCTTTAGTGAGGTTGCTAGGAGTGGGAGATGGGAAAGAAGACTGGAGAGCAGCTTTCTTATGTAGATGGGTAAAGGCCACAGAGATTCAGCTAGTGAGGGCTCGAAGTACTGCTGTTTGCTTATTTGTAAGATCAAAAGGCAGACAACGGCCGCGGCAGATAGGGTGGTTGAAGCGTACACTACACTTCTCATAATCGATCTTAGGCTTGTGAAGCTGCATTCAAGGGAAGCTCAAAATTATGGGGTGGTTCCTGGAAATATCGTGAACCAGGAAGGTTATTATTTCTTTATGAAGACCAATACGGAACTTGGCTCTCACCTCTTCAGAGATGATGCCTTTGACTATGCCGTCGGCTAGAATGAGCTTCTTGGGATGAAGCAAATGAAAACGAGGGAGGTTGTGTTTTTGAACAAAAGAATGGTCAATAAATGCGAAAGCAGAGCATCTACTGTCCATAAGAGAAACACAATAATCTTTGCGCGAGCCGGTCATAACATAAGAAGACAAGAGTATTGAATTTAAAGACGAATTATCTAATGATTCGATCCGTACCTCCTCCAAATCCTCTGACTCTGATAGAGAGTCTGAAACTCGTCTCTATAATGTTGTTAATATTGATGACTGGCGAGGCCTCTGTACGCGACTGGGCATAGAGGCTACTCATTTTTCGACTCATTGTGATACTCGCTGCTAGCAGCAGCCTCAGCAGGGGGAGCTGTAGTAGGAGCAGCATCAGCAGCACAGACCTCAGTCTGCTGGCTGCCTCCGTCACTATGGCTGCCGCAGTTCTTGTTCTTATTCTTATTTTTGTTCTTGCTTTTGGGCTCTTTGCTATCTTGATGACCTTTGGAGCCATAGTTGACAGAAGCAAGGCAGCCGCGAGCAATATGACCAGGCTGTCTGCAATGGCAGCAAAGGCCGTTACGCTGACGCTGGTCGAGGACCTTCTAGTGAATGATACTGGCGAAGCTGACAGCGTCAAGATCTATCTGGTTGCCGCCCTAACTGATGGGGCGCTCATCGGAGTTGCCACTACCTCCACCAATGTTGTTCTTGTTATTGCTGCTCGACTCTACTTTGTAGAAATGACCAGCCAGCTTGTTGCGATGGTCAGCGTCCTTGAGGTTGCGGGCAATGAGATGGCAGAGGTCGAGCTATTTGATGAACTCATTCTTGCCTGGGGGGTCACAGTGAACCAAGGAGTTACAGATGCACTTGTTGATTTTGTTACGCAGATGATGGACCTTCATAGAGTCGTCGAGGTTGCAGCAGGCTATGAGCGTAGTTAACTCGACTTCGAACTCAGAGAACAGTATGTTCTTCTGGTACAAGTTTATTAGATGGTAAGAGGTGTCAAAATTGGCTTGGCTGTCATCAGCGATCTTGCGTGTAATATTGAGCTCGTGTTCAGAGTGCGCGAGATTAGCAGCGACGTCATCGTCATCCTCAAGAACAGAGAAAAAGATGCAATCTAGAGGCTCGATGATTGACTGGAAAGCAGGCTTGCTAGCAATCTCAGCAGTGGCTGTGAGGTGATCATGAGGGACAAACCTGGGTTTGTCGTCATTGTTAAGTCTGCTGAGGAGGTTCTTGATGCCGCAGGTGAGGTCGACCTCGACTAAGGTAGTGCGACTAACGTCAGTGTCAATGATGTAGTCTTCAGTGAGGACGTCAAAAAGGTCACCGAGATCGAAGGGAATGTGAAGCTCGCTATCCGACTCAGAATCTGCAGCGAAGTTGGGCAAACCAGTATCGTTGCTATTGCTGCTAGAGAAAGAGGGGTGGTCGCTAATGCTGAGACCGTCATTGTCACCAGTAAAGGAGACAAATGACATGGAAAGCATAGCGATAGCTTATCGACGTGACGAAACAAAAGAGATTCTCTTATCCACTGAATGAAGAGAGCAGCCTCTTATTCACTGAATAAAGAAGTAAGAGCTGGATCGTTGCAACATGAAGGCGCGATCTAGCTTAAATAATGGTGCTAGATTCTGCAACTCGATGGCGAGGCGATTCCTATATAGGTGGATTGCGTAGCTGATTGACAAGCGTATGACGATTCCATGGATCTTGAGGTTTGCATTGTGAACGCAATAGTTAAAAGGTACAATTAACTATTATGGGCAAAGGATGGGTGTAGATGTGATTATGTGTAATTGCACGAAGGAGAAAGAGAACAGTCATAAGCTGTGCGCAAAGGACTAGCCTTAAGTAGGGTCCTAGCTATATAGAGCTAGGAGGACTTGGCCAATCAGGCTATAGCAGTCTCAGAAGCAGCTGCAGCCTGCACAAGTATATGAATGTCATATAGTGGTGAGCTATGATGACAATCACGTATGACAGTCACAGAGGTCTAACTCTATAACACCCAATCCTTTTCTAAAACTGCCTTCTTTACCCAGCACAATTAATTTAACTCCTTTAATAGCTATAAATATTGTAAAAAAGAGGCTATTATTTAATATTACTACTTCAGTTACCCTAATCCTTAAATACTCGATTATTTTATTAACGTTATTAGCGCCTATCTTAAGAGTCCCTTTATTATATACTATAATACGTATACTATTTTAAAGATTATCCGAGAACCTGAAGAAGAACCTCATACTAATAAGACGTTGTATTTAGTATAGTATATAGAATAAGATTATATATATATATTTTAAAGATTAAATAATAAATTAGTAAAAGACCCTATGGTTATAACTATAAACTAGGGGAAAAGTTAGTTATAAATTTTCTTAATTATTAGAAGAATCACTAAGGATATTCCAATATTATATTTATTACTTATAGATATACTAGTTATATTTAAGATTATTATATAATGGATTGGAAAACTATAATAATCGCCTCCTTTCTCAATGACCTTTTTATAATATTAAATAACTATTATAATATTTAATTTAAAGTCTTCGAATACGATAAAAAAATTACCGGGTCCTACGTAGTAAAATAGCTTCTCGTTCTAAGAGGTATAGTTATTAAGCCTTCTATTCTATATATTTAGGTATAGAATAGTAGCGTAGAATGCTCGGAAGGTATTATTAAAGAAAAATCTAAAGTAATAATATAAAGCTCTTACTTTATTAAAGATTTATAGTTAAAAGTTATCTCTATAGTAATTTACTTTACTAATTATTCTCCTAAATTCCTTTATAATTAGATATTACTATATAAATATCTTTATACTTTTATTACTAAACGAAATAAATAATTAACGATCCTACGTAGGCCAGATATCTTTTACCTTCGTATATATAGTTGTAAAGTTTTCGCTATAATTATAGTTACTTAGAAGAAAGAGAAGAGGCTATAGAAAATAAACCCTAAAGTATAGATTAATTACTTTATTAATTATATAGCGTTATTTATCTGCCATATCGAGAATTCTATTATTAATATAATTATTAATACCCGCGATATATTAGTTAATAAAGATATAATCTACTCTAAAGAAGTACCTATAGAGGTATAATTTTTAAAGATTTTATTTGACGAGTTTACTATACTATTTTAGAAGTATAATTAGACGGCTTCAGGATTAGAAATCTTTAATTTTACTAGTAGCCGAATCGATTTCGAAGATGCTTAAACGTACAATATTCCTAATTTCCTTCTCGAATTAAACTAAGACTAAATTTATTAAAAAGAAGAAATTGACTATATATTTTTAGAGCCCTAACTAGAAGTTTCTAATAATCCTATATCAATTAATTTTATATTTAATAGGTATCTTACTTCTTTAAATTCGCTATAAGACTGTGTACTACCTATTTTATTCCTAATTAGCTTCTACTTTAACCCCTATACTAAGGAAAAGATCTACGAAGGTTTCGAATTTTAGAAAGCGGCCTTTAATATTAATAGACTATATTAACTTATAACTATATACAATAGTAAGCTAATTATAAAGATAGAGCTATAACAATTCTTCCGCAACTATAAAATTATTATTAAAGAAGAGGGTCAATATTTTAATAAATATAGGTAAGACTTAGCTTATCTGTTAGTCCCGCTTTCCCTTAGTGCCTAAGAATTATAAATTTTTTAATTACTATATCCTTAGAGACCTCTTTAAATAAGTAGAGTAAACCTATTTTAATAATTATAAGGAAATAAGGACTTGGCTGGAGGTTGATAGAGACGAGCTTTGTACTTGAAGTAAGCAAATCTCCAATTATATATAGGTATATATGTATAAATGCTTTAAGAATAGTAAATTTAATAAAATTAAAATTCGTTTCATCGTTCATAGAAATTAATAAGTAAAGAAAGTTAAGTAGGAGATATATACCTTTATTCTCACTAATTGCTCGTTCTTTACTCTTATCGCTATAATTATTTAATTTAACCTCGAACTTATTTAGTATAATACTATTAATATCTTCGTTAATACTTATATAAATAAGGATATTTATCTACGTATACCTCTAGGGTACGAAGTTTTAAAGAAGGGTTTTAAAGTATTTAAGGCTTTATATAGATTGTAGCGCTCTCCTCTCCTTTAGTAACAAAAGTTTATAGGCACTTTTAAAACTATAGGTTTCGAACTAGTCTGATATGGATTAGAATAGGATACGGTCAAATACAGAATACGAGCCTCATTCTATATAAGGTAGTTGTATTCGTTGTATTACGTTGTATTGGATTCTAGTGCGGAAGGTTGATGATCTGGGAAAGGATTCCTTGGCTAGTCGCTAGAGCCCAGATTTACATCTAGGTCTGGCATGGCCAACTATGAAGAACCTAGGCCACGTGCTTAGGCACGTGACCCCCTTGACAGGCACCACTATATAGGAGGTTATCTAATTACAAGAAATAAACTATATCATAGTCATTAAAGAATTATATATCCTTATTAATAACGGTATATTCGTCTTTAATTACATTAATAAGATCGTTTTTGTTTACTACTCTAATTATATAACTAGAATTTAAAAGTATATAAATAACCTTAGTTAGTAATATTATATAATTAGAGGAGACGAATTATAATAGTTCTTAAGTATCGAAATTATTCGAAACTATTAAATAAGAAAGATCTAACTCTGCTAATATTTATACCTATAAAATATTTACTATTTTATAAGCGATAAGAGAGTTATAATAATCCTTATATTAAATATTGAACTCGTCTCTTTTTAGAATAAGGCCTCTCTTTATTTAATTTACCTTTATTAAATTAAAATAGGGTCAATACTTTACGCTGCTATTATTATTTGATTAAATATTACCTTTATTATAAGCCGTCTTTGTAAATATAATTATAACCTTAACCTAAATTATTATAAGGCTATAAATAAAGTGCTTTACTACTTTTATGTAATTGCTAATATAGTATTCTATTTTAAAGGAGATAATATTCTTTATATTACTTTAGACTTATCATTTGCTGATAACTTTATAAATAAAAAGAATTTAGAAAGTTTTATAATTAAACTCTTTAAAGATTTAATCTATGAAAGAGTTATTAAATAAACTATAATAGCGATTTCTACAATAGAAGTAGAGTTTCTTACTATAATTAACGTAGTAAAGGAAGTTATATTTATAATGAGGCTAATTACTAGTCTAATTATAAAATTAATTGATCTTATCCCTACGTTTAATTATAATGATTAATAAACAATTAGAGCGTTAACTATAGAAGCTATTAAATTAGTAATAAAATTCAAGTATATAGATATCTATAGATATTAAGTAAAATAGGAGGTCTTTATTAGAAGACTTAAAATTAAGTATTTACAAACGGCGAAGATACCTATAGACAGTTTAATGAAAATATTAGATATAGAGAAATATAAGGAGTTTATAAGGTTATTAAAAATAGATTTATTAAAAGATAAGAAATCGAAGAATATAGAGAATATAATATAATATATCAAATTAGATAAGATTAACAAGGAGATAAATTTTGGAATGGTTATATAAATAGTTTCTTTTCTTAGATAGTTTTGTCTCTATAAGACTTTAATTAGGAAGGTATATTAGTTTGGAGAGTTAAATCCAGCTAATAAGAAGAGGACTCTAAAAGAGGACTAGCTTCCTAGCTATCCTAAATGGCTATAGAGCTCCTTAATACTTTGGGAGCCCCCAACTCTAGTTCTACAGGACTCTTCTGAATACACACACAACACATACAGTTTTACCCATCTTTGAATCAATCCACTTTACAGTGCTTTCTGACACATACAGCGGAATACTATACGACTAGCCGGCCGGGAAGTACCGACTGGGACTTGTCAGTTACCTTTTACGAACCCCCCAAGCTTTGACCTTTTGGTCCTCTGCCCATTCCACCTCGGGATGCTGGACCTGCAACCATTATCTGCATCAAGATGGGCGCTTGGCCGGTAAATCCCAAACGCTAAAACACCAAAAACGGATGATCATTTTGCCATCATAAACATTGTAACCTTGGCAACTTCCAACGTCTCCAAGTTGGAGATGATGCCAATCAAACACCATGTCCCCAGGCCTCCGACCATCACTTACACAAGAAAGAGGGGTCCGTACTCCAGACTCTGGGGACTTTGTGTCTTGGGGCAGTCAATCACCAGAGACGCCCAATTACAAGAGGGCGGCATTGGAGCTGTAATGGCGACTGTATGGAACGGTATGGGGATGCAAGAGGGATGTGCCCCGCCGGTTTGTTGTCGAACGGCAGTCGTCTCCAACAGCAACAGCGCACGAGTCAATCTGTGAACTCCACGCAGATCGAAGTCGAATCCCCATTGCTGCAATGCATGCTCCAAGCTCCCCTGTCCCCTCCTTTCTTGACGTTCCTTGTACCCCCCCTGCAAGTCCTCAGATTGGCTTTGGTCTGCCCAGATCTCTCGAGCGAGGGTCCGGAGGTCCGTTCCCGGCCTTGACTTATATCGACCGCTTCTCTTCCCCAGCTTCGGTCCCCAACATCCTCAACATCTCGTCAGCTCCCTTGTACAACTCTGGATTTAAATACCAGCCATCTCTTTCCTCGAAACTCCTTCTCTGTCTCTGTCTCCTATATCTGTCTCGCACTTTCAATCCTCAGATCACTCCGACACCAATTCAGTGAAGCACTCAGCGCAGCTATCCGAATCGGGAAATCCTTCATATACACATCAAACAAACACATCAACAATAATCATGTCGAGAATCGCGGCTCCCATCACAAAATTCACCAGGTCCTTGAGCACAACTTCTGCTGTTGCCAAGCCTAGCCATATCCTCAATGCCACCAGCAATGCCAGCAGGAAAAGAAAGCTGGGTGAGGAGTCCGGTGCTGAGAGTCTCGATGTGAGTTACATCTCTGCCCCTCCTCCATTACATAACACTGCCACATCTCCTCGGACAAACCACCGAGACGTGCATCATCTCCAATTGCCGACTCCCCTCACCACTGCACGGCACCTATCAACCACACGGACTACTCTCTCCCATCATCTTCCCGTCCTTGCAGCATAAGCACCCAATTTGGGAAATACTCTCTCACCAACGTCCCGTTCACTCCCGTCCACACCCCCAAAACCAAAAGACACAATGTGAATAACCATGATACTAACAAATCCCACCAGGCCCGCACCCCTCGCAAAGTTCCTCTGATGCAGGGCTTCCGCACCTCGGCCCCTACCAACGCCTCTATCGGCCACTCCTTCTCCACCAACGGCATCGACGCCGTCGTTCTCCCCAACCTTGCCGCCACAGAATCTTCTTCTTCTGCTGCTTTCCACCTCACCTACTTCGACACCATCCGCGTCCCCCTGCTCCCAGACAACAAGACCCCTCCCCCTCCCACGGTGCAGCGCATGCCGCTCTTTGACGAGCTAAAACCCGAGCAGCGCGGCGAGATCGCCTCCGAGGGCGATGCCGACCTGATGGCCAGCAAGCCCGCCGTCGCCGTCGTGGCTAACAAGCCCGGCCAGGTGCTGCCTGCTTCGCTCAGCCAGGAGGTCGTGGACATGGATAACTGGACTGGTGCCGACTGGGTCAGCTTGGGCTTCGTCCGCGACATTGCGCGCGAGGAGGCTAAGGCGCAGGAGGAGCAGGCGGGTGGCCAGGGCATGATTAGGGATCTGTGGAGGGGTATGGTGGAGGACGTGTTTGGTTCTGCTAAGGGTGGTTCTAAAGCTTAATGTTCTCTCTCTGCCAAAGATGAGATGATTTCATTGGGTTTTTGATCACTGATGGAGCGAGCGGTTATGGGTTTGATTACTGTCATGGGTATGGGTTTTGGCATATGAGTACCTCTATGTACAAGATTGGGTTTCTTGTTTTGGGTTTGGGTGGAGCAGGTGTTTGGGCACTCTTTTTACTCCTTTTTCCTTGTTACGATATGAGGAAGACTGGCGACAACGCCTCAGCCAGCAGTAGTGTCTTTTGGATAGTTATTACCTACGAGTGAATCACTCGTGGGCTCGCTGACTCGATAACGAAATTGAGAAAGGCTTGAGCCTCGAAATTCATCACTTAAACGATCCCGCTATCCACATAATTCTTTTCTGTGAACCAGCAGCGACATGCCTCTCCTTTGATAATACAATGATCACTCATTATTCGAGTTCAACGATATCTACATTGCCGTCACCGTCCAACACCGTCGTTGTTGCTAATATGCAAACCTTGGCATTTTCACAGGTCTCGACGATACCTTCCGAATCGCCTCATTCTCACCAACACCATCCATCTTCCCATCTTTCCGTCCAACCAAGCCAAATACGGAATAGACTCCCCTGCCCCAGACCGACAAGAAACCCAGAAGGTCAGAACCGCGAAAATCACAAGCAATTGAAATACCGGAGCCGGGGATGCATGACATCAACCTCCAGGCCTCCTGTCTCCACAATCCCCGGGGTACCGGGATCACATGCTCGCTGTTCACATGATCAAGTCACATGCTTACCCCAGAGCCTCCAAGACGCTGGCCCAGACTACCGGACATTAACAGCGCTAACGTCAACTTTAAACATTCCGCTCGCCAAGTCCCCTCGGGAACTGATGGGATGCTGTCGGACTAGGTACGGGGGTTGCGAAGTGCCGACTCCGACGGTAGGTGTTACGGAGTCTTACGGGGGTTCGTTCGTCGTAGCGTGGTTCATACTCACTTGCAATGCCACTCGACATGCTCAGCTCATCTTTGCGAAGAACGCTTTGGGGGGTTATGATCGTCAATTCCTGGATTTGAGGACGAAAAAAAGGTCGTCAAGAGAGGAGCAGGAGCAGAAGGTACCTGGAGACAAGTATTAGGTAGGTATGTTCTAGAACACTCGCTATGTGGCTGTTTCTCGTTTCATGATTCGAGAGTCCAGTCTCTCATCATTTAAACACAATGCGAGGGACAATCGACTAGTTGGTTGTTGATGAGGAGTTCTGAGAGTGTGATGTCAATGACATGGATATCAACGAAGGCCAAACTTTTGTAACCGATGGGACAGACTGTCCGTGAGGGACTTGAGGAATCGAAGCTCCGTGTGCTTTCCATGGAATCTGTAACAAACGGAAAGAGGTGTATACCTACCTAAGAATGACCCAAGGGCCGTGGTTGTATCTTTGCTGCCAATTACTTACATAACGGCTGGAAACAGTTGAGATCATGACTTCAGATATTGCTCGTTACGAGTTACGAACGACCACATTACCTGTAAACTTCAAAGCTACGGAATCACCATGGTAGTATAATGTCTACATCCCGATATGTTGTCAAATTTTTTTTTTTTTTTGGTTAGCTACCTACTGATACAACACACCCCCTGGAAAACTCTCTTTAGCCGGGAACATCTAGTCAACTTTCCCGGGCATGTTTTCATACATCCAGGTATGCATTTCCTTGGATGCTAGAAACCTAATCCCTACGTAGTGCAACGATATCGACTGACATACGCAAAAATGTAATCTCAGTCGATATCAGGTATATCTTATCAACTTTGTTCTTCCAGCGTTGGGGAACGGACGGGTTGGCAAAGGTTCGGTCTCATTCGGAATATATACTAAGCTAATAGACAAACAAACTACTGTAGGTAGCATTGGATTGTGATATGGTAGTGTGAGTAAGACACATGGTTAAAGAAAAAAGACCACATTTCATGACACGGACCGCCACAAGAAATGTTGTTCGTATTATATCGCAAAGTATTTCAAAGCAAAAAGGATTAAAATTTAAAAGCCGGCTGGTAGGGTACGGGTCTCTAAGGCTAAAACAAGAAGTGGTTTGGAAATCTGCAAACGTTCATTGATCAAGGGAATAGGACATGCGGTGTAGGTGAGTTGCAAAAGCGAAGTGACTGGAATAAAACCTTCAGATACTGGTTTGGACATGACTGAATCATCGTGGTCGGGTGAAGAGTCCCCAATGACTATGAAGTCATGGTGGCTTGAACGGGCTTGATACACTACCATCTTCAGAGTTCTCGGTTCGAGATACAAAGGTAAACGAAGATCTCAAGTTAGGTGGGGACTTTCCATTTGAGTTTCTGGTTTTGTTTACGCACGGCAAACTTCAATTAATTGGACATTGATCTAAATTCGTTGAACACATTGGGTAGAAGACCTGGAAGTATGGTTATGAACCAGAAGCACTAGCTCAGTTCCCGTTCTGTTCAGCTACGCTTAAAACCCATTGATTAACCTTACTACCTAAACTACCAAATTCGTAAAAGAAGCCGCGCTGTTGCTTGCTCCCTCTTCCCTTCTTTCCGTGCCGTGCGGACCTCTGGTATCGTTGATTCTTGTCATCCATCACTTCGTACCGTCTCTTCGGCCGTTTCCATACTACTACAACATCCCATCCTCCATGCTTTGTCCCTATTCATTCTTTCCTTGGTCCCTAAGAAGGAAAGCGCCTTTTCCTTATCCAGATAATCCAG
The DNA here is from genome assembly GCA_009805235.1 of Neurospora pannonica FGSC 7221. NCBI lineage: Eukaryota > Fungi > Ascomycota > Sordariomycetes > Sordariales > Sordariaceae > Neurospora > Neurospora pannonica. Next base: position 25,741 of record RANY01000310.1, read on the forward strand.
ATAGTCAACTTTCCACAACACTCTTCGTACCTCCATTTGGTCCCATTTCACCTTCCCCATTTTCTTTATCCCCGTTCGTCGTCGAGTTCTGCTCCTACCTCTTCTTGACGCTAGGGCGGGGCTTGCACTCGTCCTGCTGTACTGGGTGGAGCATGACCTTGTTCGGGTACGTGGGCGAGTTGCCTTGGTAGCCCTTGCTCCAGTCATAACTAATGGCGTAGGCAAAGATGCTGCCGGTCTTGTTGAACGTTGTCGAGGTGATGCTGCCGCCGACGTTGGGGTAGCCCTTGAGACGGTGCTTCGCGTCCTTGTCCCAGAAGTGGAAGGTACCGTCGCTACCGGCTGTGCTGAAGGTGCCGTGTTGGGGGTGGAAGGAGATATCGTTGACAGCGTGGACGGCGGTGGTGTTGCCTTGGGCGGGGTCGCGGTGGCACTTGAAGGAGAAGTTGGAGCTGGAGGGAGAGGTAGGTTAGTCAGCTTGTTCGGTAGACAGTTGTAGCAAAGGTGCAGGAAAACGTACGCAGAATCCTTGTCCTCCACATATTGAATGGCGCATCTACCCTCGATCGAGCCGATAGCAAAGCCCTGGGAATCGTTGAAGCAGCTAACCACACGAGTCTGCCATTTAAGAGGGCTCTGCATTGTCTTGTAGAACTTGCCAGGGTCCTTCAGGTTGATCACGTTGATATAGCGATCAGCGGTTCCGACTACGAGCAGGTTGTCGCGCACATCCATCGTATAGACACGTTCCTGGGCCTGCACCGTGGCGGCAGGGTTCGCGGAACGGAAATCCCAGTACTTGATCTGCTTATCCCAGCCACCCGTCACCGCCATGGGCGTGCCGTTGGCCTCGAAGTAGCGAACACACTTGATGGGCATGTCGTGAGCGGCGACCTGCATCGACTGACCGGTGGCCAAATCGAGAACCTTGGCGGCCTTGTCGGCGCCGGCGGAGATGACCTTTGTGCCGTCCTGTTGTGGAAGTGTAGGTCAGTGTCTGGTCGGGCCGTAAAGCCAACAGAGGTAAACATACCTTGAAGAAGTCGCAAGAGAAAACGGGGCCATCATGCTCGATCATGGCCTGTCCTTGACCTTGACCATTACTCAAGATCTCGTAGATGCGTGTCTTCTTGTCCCAACTGGCTACGGCGAGGAAGTCCTTCTGGTCGGCGGGATTGGGGTTGAAGGCGAGGTCGGAAATGCTATCCTCGGGGGGTTGACCGAGCTCGACATCCTGCTTGAGATCGCCGAGGGTGTTGCTCGCCGATGCGGCGGCGGAACCGAAAAGACCAGCCATGTTTGGCTTGTGCTGGGAGTCGTGAGACTCGAGTCGGGCAAGTTATAGCTGTCGCGCGTATCGTATGTCTGGTCGTGATGAAAGCCGTCGGTCTGTTGCTATAGGTTCTGAAGCTGTGCAATGGTACAGGGCAGCTTCTTACGTGTCGTTTGTTGAAAAAGAACCGCTTCAAAGACGGTTATGAGACTTATGACCAGCAGCAGCGAAAGTTGCTGGCTGTGATGGAATCCAGTCGCGGGTCGCGCGCTTTGACAGTGGGATGGATGCACACACGCCAAGCCGGCAGAAAGTTTGGAGAGAGGCTGTAACCCGACCCAGAATTGCCTGCCGTTGCCTGCTCGCCTGGCGCTGCTGCCTTTGGTGACCCTTCACTAGGTTCACTCCACACCGTGGCTGCGCAAAACCATTCGCTCATCGCCCAGTATTCACTTCTGATTGGACAATCAGCTCCACCTCGAACCAAGAAGACCCACCCCCGCCGCAAGTGCCATTTAAGAAAATTTCGGGGCCGCAAACCAGACTCTTCCCTTTCCTTCTCCTCTCCAAGCAACTCCCCCTCGTCCGACAAATCGCTATTCGAAGCTTCCACACGGAGAGATCACGCTTTTGCGTGCTTCTTTCATTTTCCTCGAGCTTTGGGAGAAAGTCCCCGGACATTCGTTCACTTGCGAACGGATTGCGGAAACGCGCCGCCATAGAAGCACTGCGGCTGATCTCGGCCGCCCAGTTCCTCGTCTGTCTTTCTCAGCCCTGCCCATCACACCAAAGTCGGCCTCGTCTGCTTCTCCAGGGCGGGTGTCATTTTTCGAACTCAGGGACCACATGGACGAAGATATGAGTCCGCGCCTCGGGTGAGGAGTTTGATGCCTGATCTGGGGAGCTGTGGTCGATGGTGGGTTCAGCCGCTTGGGTGGTCCGGACTTGGGGCGTTTTTGACGGTGGCTTGAGAGGTTTCGTCATGATACCACAGATATGCGATTGCTCGCTCTTGTTTCTCTTCGGGGAGGCAGGGGCGAAGTTACTCGACGGGGCTTATTCTTGGTGCGAGGGGGGGTTGCTTCACAACAACACATCTTTTTCCATCTTTGCTTTCTTCGTTTGTTCCGACTTGGACATGCGACGTGGTTTGGTTGGACATCTTTTGAAACTCTGGGACTTCGTGGGAGGTCCTCCAACCCGTCCATCCGATCATGTCACATTGTCTTGGTTGGCACAACGTAAAAAAGCATCTGCTACGATCTGGGGGCTTCACAAGTTCAGGTGATGAGAAACACAATAATAGAGTCAAGCTCTGAAGTGGTGCCGGAGTAAATCTTCGCGCATCACCCTTGATGACTCTTATTGAATATGATCTGATGAACTTTCCAAGCGTTTTGCTTTTTTGTTATTCAAGCCTCCTTTTTATCATTACGTAGTACTAGTCTAGCTTCTTCCGCTCTTCGCTGACACCGTCTATGATGCTCGTGTCTCATGAGCATTCTCTGGCATGTTGAAAGCCGTCTATGGTATTACATCTCCGTGACTCCATCTATCCAAGTCCGTTGTTGAGATTCCCCCTTGCTCCGGATACCGATGATAGCGGTTGGTGTGCGTTTCCGCGTACGGGATCTCTACTCTTTTTGCGCGGCGATGGCCTCCTCCTTCTTCCTCTGCTGCTCCTCCAGCAACTCGCACTCCCTGTGGGCGGCCTCGATGTCGGCCTTCATGCCCTTGGCCTTCTGGCGTGCCTCATAAAGATCTCTACTCTTCATGATCCTCTGGACGATGGTGCCGGCATTCACCTCCTCGTAATCGTGGTGGCCGATTTCCTTGTAGATGCCCATCTCCTTGGGCACAGCGTACACATCTTCGGTGTGCGGCATGAACGAGGTCGGTCCGTGGTAGACCGCATCAGGAGTGCCCCAGGGAAGAGATGTGAGGTAGCCCTTGGTGGGCTTGAAGGGAGCACCGAAAACGACGGCGTTGATGTACTATATCCAATGTCAGCATGGAACTCTCGATGGGCCAGTTAGCGACAACATACCTTGCACTGCAAAACGCAGAGACCACGCTCAAACACGTTCATGATAGGGTAGTTCACGCCCTTCTCGCGGTTAATGACCTCGTCATCATGAACACCAGCCACCACAAACGCCGGGCCGTAATCCGCTCCCTTGCCCTTCCTCTCATCAATCGCCTGCTGCGAGTACCATCCCTCCTCACGCGCCAGCTCCTCCTCCTTCTGCGTAACCAGCCTCAAAAACTCAATATGTCCGCTCGAGAACAAATCAAACCCTCCATCAACATAAACAACCCTCTGCCCGGGCTTCGGTCCAATCCCCTTGAACAACTCCCTAAACACCCCATTCTCCTCACTCCCCTCATTTTTCTTCTCCTCCCCCTTCCAAAACCACACATCCGCCCCGGGGTTCTTCGCCGTCTCATCCGTCGCATAAAGCCTAATCCTCTCCTTCATCTCCTCCCCAACCTTCTTCTTCTCCTCCACCGTTCCATTTCCCTCCTCCCCCCGCAACACCCTCTCCAAATCCTTAATAAAATGCGTCCGAGTACACAACAACATCCGCCCCACCAAATCCGTGGTGCTAATACTCGGCGTCCGCTTAACAACCTTAAACCGGTTCGCTGCTTTCACAAACCGGTAACAATCCTCCCCCGAGCTGTCGGAAGTGATGTCGTCCCCGTGCACCACGTACTTGCACCCAAAGTGGCTGATCCAGTCCAGCTGCGTGACGTAGGGCGCGTAGGCGACCGATTTGGTCACCCACCGGCAGGCGTCGGTGGCCAGCAGACGCTCGCGCAAGGTCATGACTGTGGGACCCTTGTTTTCTAGGATGGCTTCATCCGAGTGCACGCCGACGTAGAGCTCGGTGCCGAGTTGACGTGCCTGGACGACGGCGCCGGCGTGGCCGTGGTGGAAGAAGTCGAAGCAGCCGTCGACCCAGAGGCGGCCTTCGAGGAGGGAGGGGGCGGCGGGGCCGGGGGGGTTGATGGGGTCGGTGGGGGCCATTTTTGGTTTTTGTTTTTGCTTGTGTGTGATGAGATGAATGTCTCTTGTTTGGTTGTTGACACCGGTTGTGTGGTGATGTGAGTTATGCGGTGGTACGTTGTTGGGCTTCGAAGCTGGACGATGCTCCTGAAAACTGTCTTGTTGTTGCTTGTTCTGATATAAGAAGGCACAAACAATGGGTGGTTACAAGTTGGGTTGGGGGGAAATGCAATCCAAGAACCTTTACTCCAAAGGATGTATGAAGAGAGAAGGAATGAAAATTGTTGATTAGTGATTAAGAAAGAGTTCCTGAAACGTGATGAAGGAGAGAAAGTGTTGGCACGAGGAAGCTGTGTTGATCGGTACCTGAATAAGTCCAGTTGATACCCTACCCCTTTTGTTGCCCCTCTTTCCAATCTGCCCCTCCCCCACTTATTCATGGACAAAATATTGAGGCCACATGGTGAGACTTTATTACGGTCTATGGACATATGTTCAACTCGGCATAGCTCAATGTACATGGCAGAAACCAAGGTCTGTTTACTAACCTCACCATGATACTATCAGTGTGCGTTGATAGGCGTTTTAGTATGGCGTTGCGTCAAGCAACGCATTGCCTGGTCTATAACTGATTTGTTTGCAAGTTAAATTGTACGGCGCTTGTCCGTCTCTCCCGCTCCAACAACCGCGGCCCAAACAGCGACCCGGTTCCTTTCATCCAGCATACAACGCTGGGTTGCGGTTTGTTGTTGACCTTTGGTAATCCATTGGGGGCTCTTTTTCAGGGTCCAACTTTCTCAATTGTTCCTTGCATATGGCTCAGTGTCCATCTTGCCAATACCTAGCTGGGTGTTGAACTCACATTCCATTCAGCTGGCTGGGAAGGGCGCCACTGTTGGGCTCGCTAAGACGTTCCTTTTTTTTCTCATCAACAAATGAATCACAGGCCACCGGCATCGCGTATCACGGGCTTCTTGGGACGGAAAGTCTCAGCTCGGCTCTTTAAAAGTCCCAGGAGGTCTCTCGTTTGCCGGCCAATGCTCTCATCGAATCGCCACGAGCAGCCGGGCGATTAATGTCTCTGACGGGCGGTAACTGGGATTCCGTTGCTCCCATTCCTAGGATTCCTGCGGCTGGCGGCTGAAGATTTGCGACAAGGCGACAAACGGGCAGGAAAGGGTCGCGCTCCCGGTTCGTCGCCGTTGTCGTCAGAGCTTGGGGTCTTTGATGGCCGTGGCTTTTTTTTCGGGTCTTTATATCGAGTCGGGACCCCGTCGTTGTGGGCTTGGACGTCCCGCGTGGCTACCCGTTTCTCCCTTTGATTCCCTTTGTTGCGACGATTGTTTACTCAACCCTTGATCAAGGCAAGATCATCATCAATATCAGAACAATATTTTTATACTCTACGACATTTCGAATATATCCCATGTGAACGACGTCTTCTGGATATCCACAGCATCGAATGTGGCCTGCCGAGGATACCTTGCGGGGATGCACAGCGGAGAGGACGGGAACCTCAAGCCCCTGGCGCTGACGGGTCAATGACAATTGCCAATATTCGACTAAATAAGATAAAGTGTGAGACATGCAGCGAACCAGTCCGACGACACACGCGACTCCCTTTTTCTCGTCAGTTTTTGGAAGAGAAGGAGGGAAAAGAAGAAAGAGCAATGGCAATGGCGATAACGACATGATCGATCCTTCATCTCCTCCTGGGGAAGGTGCTCCTCCCCCGGTCCCCCCCACGTGCCCCAGTAAGTCGCCCAAATCTCCCCGGAATAGACCGTCGTTTGGGAGATCGCGACCGGGGACCAGCGGAGACCCCAATCCAATTCCAATTCCAGCTGGAGACCAATCTCCAGGTGCAGCTTCCTCGCCGTCAGGGGTGCAGCTACAGGGGCACGTTCAGGCACAGGCACATGCACAGGGGCAACCACCACCGGCAACACTACCACCGTTAATACCACCACCACTTCCATCATCATCAACTGCAGTGCTGGATTCGCCAATCACAGCCGTCGCCGACAATAAGAGCCCCTACAAGACCCCCAGGTCCAGCACTAGCCAGGCTAGCGCCAGCACCAACGGGAATAGCGCCGCTGGCTCGACCCTCCCAAGTCCAGGACCAGGTCCCCGCCAGCACAAGGTCCTCCACAAAGATCCCAAACGCGAGAATCGCGATCGTCAGCCTTCATTCGGTCGCAAGCCGTCCCTTTCGTCCCTCATACACAGACATCGTCGCACAGCTTCGTCCCTATCGACATCCGGAGCCCCAGGGGGAAATGGCCCTGGCAGCGGAGCCGCAGTGACCCCGACCTCATCCCGAAAACCGTCCCTTCATCTCGTCACCAGCCACAGCTCCTTCAGCTCCAACTCGATCCCTCCGGTCCCCGATATTGCGCTTGCCGCCTCACGACTGACCGACGCCGTACTCTCCCCGCCGTCTGCTACCGAGACTATCAACTTCTCGAGGATGTTGAGCCGCGGCGCTCCTACGCCTGTGAATGGCTTCGGGCCAAGTACCACACAGTTAGCGCCTCCCGCTATGGTGGCTCCTGGGCCCCAAAGCGAGTTGGGAGAGGTGCACGCGCGTATACAAGAGACGGCGAACAAGAGAATATCAACGTTGGACTATTTGCGCAAAGCGTACATATTCCCCCATCACCTGATGTTCACTTTGTTGTCAAAGAGCCCAGATCACATGCTAACCATGTCTCCCTTTTCGCAGTCACGAAGGCCGTATTTACTGGTTCAACACTATCCTCTTTGACAAGCCCGACTTACAAAAGATGCCTTATTTTAATAGCAGCAAACTGGGCAGAAGGGCAACCAACTATCTTCTCTTGGGTCTTTCTCTACCCACCGTTCTTGATCTCAACTGCAACAATCCTACCGAGTTCTTACGAAGTCTGAACCACCTCCTAGCTGAGTTCGACTCCTTCCAACAACTACACTCAGAAAATGGCACAGCGTCAACCAGTTCCCTATCACGGGCGCGCATCCCGCAAATGTTCCGACGAGCTACGCCCAGCGCCAAAACAAGACGATCAAGTAGTGCTACCGGCATGGGAGGAAGCAGCAGCAGCACCACCGTGAACGGATCCAGCACCCCAGCGATGCCCATTCCACCACCCACGGCCAACGGGAACGACCCCAACGATTTTGGTTATGCCCTCGAATCCGTTCCCTCCCACACGGGTACCTTTGACGAGTCTATGCTCACCAACACCACCACCAATTCGGGCGCGGGGAACACCTCAACTTCCACAGAAAAGACCACATCAACAAGCAGTAGCGGCATCCCCTCGTCCACCTCAGCAACATCAACCGCTCCATCAACAGCAGCCTCTACCGTTGCCGGCGCCCCGTCCTCGGGTCAAACTGCACAGCCAACAACATCATCCGCCAACTCCCCAGCACCCATCTCCTTCTCGCCAGCCGAGCAAACCGAGCTTCTTCCGGGAGAGGAGTACACGCATTTACTAACGCCCAACCTACCGTTCGATCCGGATTTCTTCGAAACCTTTGCGACGCTATGCGACGTCTTGATCGACACTTATACGAGGCTGATGTCACTGGTACCCACGCCCAGAGAGTGCAATGGCACGGTGGCGGAATTGTTCACCAAGGCGGACGCCAAAATCCGCAAGATTATTGTTCAGGGGGTCATCAAAGAGTTTGAGGAGCAGAGCAGAGCTGGTGTGAGAGGGGAGGTGGGAGCGGTGGGGAGAGTGGTTTTGGGGGGGTTGATGTGAGTGTTTCTTGTGCGATGCGTGATGTTTGTGATGTTGATGTTTATTTTTGACGTTATTTATGTGTGATGTTGTTTTTTTGGCGATGTTGTGATGGTTATGTTTCGTTTTTGGCAGGCTTATGTGTGGGAGCAAAAGTATTGAACAGGGCAAGAGAAAAAGAGGGGACCGGGGGGCTATAGTGTTTTGACGCTTTGGAGTCTTTTTTTTTTTTTTTTTTTTTTTTTTTTTTTTTTTTCTGGCTTCGCGAGAGGTTGTGGTGTGGTTTCATTCATCCTTATCCATTACACTTACTTGTATTACCTGCCTGTCCGCCAACCTACGGACCTCAAAAAGACACACGTCGAGGACGCTTTAGGGGTCCAAAGGGGGCTTACCATCATCCATGTCCAAAAACGAAACACAACGCAACCGAACTGCCATGAAACAATGACCAAACGAACGACCAACCATACGAAGTGGAACACCGAGCTAATTATTCCGATTCCAAAACACAGGGAAACCGCCCCCTTAGCAGAACGAGCCAAGACCCTAGACAGGGTCGTGGAAAGCAACAACGAAAGCGGCTCCGGCAAAGGCAGTCACAAGAGCAAGAGGTACTCCTAGGTGGATGAACCTTCTGATGTCTCTGATGATGACGACGACACTTTCGACGACACCTTCGTTCTTGTCGACGACGACGATGATACTGAAGGCGCAACCGAGGTGATGAGCCTTGCCGAGGCTCTTGGGTCCAGTCCTCCTCTTCCCCGTCGGAGGATGACTACGGCCGGGACGACCCCGAGGAGTAGTCCTTTTGGCCACATTCCCATTGGTCCTATTGGTCCTCTTGGCCCGCCTCCGATGAGGTCTCCGAGCTGGGCGAGTCAGGGGAGCAGGACACCGAGTTTGGCTAGGAAAAGCTCGATGATGAGCTTTAGGTCGTTGAGGAGGAAGGTTTCGAATATTGGTGGCGGTGGAAGTCAGGGAAGTCTGAATGAGGAGTGACGGTTCTGGGGTATCTTGTCAGCAGCTATGGGGGTATCGTTATTCTGATCCGTAGCTGGGTTATTGAAGGAATCAAGGCATACTGCCGTACAAGAAGACATCCTCAGCGAGGAAGAGAAAGCGAGGCACAAGCAAGGATATGTCCAGCAGATACATTGAGCAGAGTAGGCGACGGTGGAAGGAAGCACGAAATTTCATTAAACACAAGATACCATTCTGTTAGTTAGCTGCATAGTCGGTTCAGACATTTTCTCAGGTCTTAATGTTTTTATAGTATTCAGAAGGATTTGGAAGTTCATGTGTGTCTCGTGCTCTGGATATGTTGGCGGCTTCGATCTGAGAGATCATTCGGAGAGGCAGCATTCACGGCCGTATATGTCTCGTTAAAGGGAGTATCTAATAAATGATTGTACAGTCCAATACGGGTTTATTTGTTAGCTCGAGACCTCGGGTCAACTTCCCTAGGCGTTTTTATGTCTAATTGATTCGTTGCGTTCTTCGACTAAAGTGTGATTTGACTATGAATATGCTTTTTCCGAAATTTAATATACCGTATTGGATCTTGTTGATGATGCCTTTCTGATCCGTACCTAACCATTCATTTAGTCCTTGTAAGGTTTGGCACAATCCGTAACAGATCTCGTCCAGTGTACCAGGTAATAGGTACCARGCTAACAAACAAACCAGCACTAGAGTGTATCGATCTTTCAATTCAAAGCTCTATTCTCTATGCAATGCCGCTATATACGCGTTCAGGACGCAATTACCATTCTTGGTTTGTCCCTTGGTGCTCTATGCTATGTATGTATGTATGTATGTATGTATGTATGTATGTATGTATGTATGTATGTATGTATGTATGTATGTATGTATGTATGTATGTATGTATGTATGTATGTAT
>RANY01000311.1:0-35527 GCA_009805235.1 Neurospora pannonica FGSC 7221
AAAAAAAAAAAAAAAAAAAAAAAAAAAGGTAAAGAAAAAGAAAAGAAAAGAACCAAAATTCATTCCCAGAGAGCAGAGAGCCTCTCTCTATAGAATGTAAGGTAGGAACCAGAGAGAGCAGCAAGGGGGGACCAGGGACCAGGGACCGCCGGCTTTATCAACCAACCACACAATCATGATGAAGAAGGAAAGTGGAAGAGAACATCGGAAAGAAGAGAACATCAGAAGGAAGAGAACATCGAGACGATAAGGGGGATCATTCATACATACATACATCTACAAAACCCCATCCATAGTCCACACATACATACCCCCAGGGGCATTCATTGGCTGTAACGAAATTCCGACAAATACACAGGGTCCATATGTAGCTCAACTTTCCAAAGGTTTACTGTACATGTTCGGTGCGATACGTACGCTGAAATTCCGTGCCTGTCAGGTCCGTACCTCTACGTAGTTTATGCTTGTTCGCATGTTGGAAGGTGTTTGCTACGTGGAGCTACATTTTATGAATGAATGGACGTATATATAGAACAAAGTGGAATGGCCCGGAGGAGTTTAGACAAGATAAAGGCCACCATTGAAGAAGTAAGTAAGCATAGTAAGAAAGGCAGGGCAGATCGAGTCTAATCCCGGGGGCCTATTCTTCCTGAAAAGACAGGGGGGGCGGAAGTGTCGATGTTATATGGCAATCGTTGAGTTTATACACAATTCAGAACAGGGCATCGAGCACCTGCTGCTGCCGCTCCTACAATCCCTTTCCCAGTTCTGCAAACAAGTCGAGCCTGATGCGAGATAGCTGAGAATCATAATTTCATATCTGAGCTCCTCAAAGGCTAGGACCATACATCACAGATTAAAACGACATTTTCAAGAACATCAGCGAAGTGAATGTTTGGATTGACTCGGGTGGCTGTGAATTGTCATGGTATCTCTCATTATCCCGTTGCCCTATAAACCCCATTCCATGCCTTTTACCGAAAAAACGAAGCAGCGAAAGGGAATAAGCAGTGGGCCGCCATCCTTTTTCAGACGACGGGGAACCACATGTTGGTCCTCGTACCGCTGCGCATGGCTCGCACGACGGCGGACACGACAGACTCGACAATCGGGCGGACAGCCGACGCGAGCCCTGACCCATCAATCCATCTTCCTCCCTGATCCTCCTGGCACAGCAAACTCCTCCCGGCAGGGGCGAGACGTTTACTTGTGGAGCTTGCGCTGGTAGAAAGCGAGCTCCTCACCCTCGAGGATGTAACCGTCGCAGCGACCGGACTGGCCGGGGCGGGAAGAGACAACGGCGTAGAGACGACCGGCCTCGAACTGCTTCTCGAGAGCGGGGTCGACCTTGCCGGAGGCGGCGAAGCGCTCAGCCTGCTTCTTCTCGACAGACTTGGACTTCTTGACCTCCTCAAGAACCTGACCCTGCTTCTGCTGGCGACGGCGACCGAGGGGCTGGCCGTAGTGGGCCTCGTACCACTGACGGAAGGGGGCAGCGTCGACCTGGACAACGGCGGACTTGGTGAGGGTGTTGGTACGGACGAGCTCGTTGTTGGAGGGGTGGTCTAGAAGAAAAGTCACAATATCAGCTTCTGAACGTGGTCTCCTGACCTGAAACATGGGAGCCAAAACTTACACGCGACAACGATCACACGGGTCTTGCGAGTGCAACCCTCGGAGGCCCAGGCGAAGTTACCGGAGTCGAGACGGAGGGCACGGTACTTGTGGTTGCCACCGCGGGTGCGGACGGTGTGAATGCGCTTAGCACCGATACGGGTGTTAGCGGGCTGGCGACCCGCCTCGAAGGCTCTCTTCTTCCCTGCCGCGTTTGTCAGAAATGGTTTCTTTTGTACGCGTCAAAACAGGCTCAGAACGCATGGGGTTCAGTCAAGCTCTGCATTTCTGCAAGAACATTGACCTCCCAAGCGGACCTTCGAGAATATTATCAAGTATACATACGGTAGTAACTGCAGACAGACACACGTTAGCTGGATTACAGACAGCATTTCAAGATGGGGTTGGATAAACATACGCGCGCTTAGCACCGGTGTGGGAGCGCTTGTGCCTGGAGTCTCTGGAGATACCCATTTTGCCGGTTCCTGGAGTGGTCGATGGTGGTTAGCTTTGCTGCCTTTGCTGTCGATCGTTGTCCGTCGTCGGGTTCGAGGGTGGTTGTGGGTTGCGAAAGAGGCACGCCGGCGTGTCCCAAAAGCAAAACTACTAACTTTCTCCTCGTCGGGCGGATGGTGGGAATGGGGATTGGCAAAAACGCGAATGTACTCACCTCGTCGTGGATCGTTGACGGTGCGGTTGCGAGGTTGTGATGGCGGTGCTGGCGGCGGTCACAAAGTCGATTTTGGAAAATGTGGGTGTGGAAATTTCGCGGACTTTTTCGGCCACAAGTTTAGGCGGTACCGAAGGGACCCATAGCCCTAGGCGCTTTTGCATCACAAGGGAAGTACCCTCGTACCTTTGCACGAGCCATTCTGCCAAGACATCAAGGTCGTGAATCAAAGTGGGGTCTCTTTCGCCTTGCAGTGTCAGCCCAGCCCAGGCTTCCAGCTCGAATTACAACTTCACCTGTCGAAGCCTTGTTGGAGACAGTGGATGATCTCCCCGCCAGCTCCAGCCTGCCCTGCCCCGGCCGTCCGCTGAAGTGCCCGCTTTGGCTTCTCCAGAGCCTCCAAGGACGTGGGGCCGGCCGGTGTCTTATTCCATGGTGTACGACGGCATTAAGGTAGTGTACTTTCTACGACCCGACGACCTAGAGGTATGTAAGAAACCGGCTCAAGGTGGGGCTGAAGGGACAAGCGGAAAATTCCAGCATACGAGTAACCTCAACACCACCACATTAGTAAGATAGAAGTCTGATACAAGTTGTTTGCAGTATCATATCTTTTGTATTTGCATGTCATGAATCTTTGGAAGAAAGCACAGGCTTTGAATGAGCTCTTATCAGATCGTTCGCGAGTTCCAAGTCGAAGTCAACGACGTTCAGAGCCTTTGCCCCACCTCTTTACAGACCACGCTGATGGATGATGTATGTATCTCTACACCTTCGACTACCTTCCTGAGCCCTTCCATACAGCACATACGCATGATGGGGCGTAAGGACATTTAATGTGAAAGAGAACCGCGACGGAATATGGTTTGAAACTTTTCAGTTTTGCTGTGACTGTCTATAGTGTGTAAAGTACCGTAACAATAAGCAATTGCACGACGCAGCAATCCAACCTAGCTCTCCAAGCTTTGTCCTAGCTGGTACCTGCTTACCTTACCTTGTCCCGATAACATGGGACAACGGCGGAGTGGTGACCAACAGTTGCCGTCATGTTCCAAAAGTTTTTCTCGGGCCAACGAGGGGACTGACAACAGAAGCGGAAGTTAAGTAGTCTAGTGACTTGGCTGAAATAACGGTACAGTAAGAATGACGGGAACTTGGTGCTTTCCATTCTTTCCATTGTTACATAACCAGTGGCGCCAAACGTGACAGTACGACATGGAACTTCGCTGACTGCTGACTTCACTGGCTCAACCGGACCTCCATCGAAACTTTGCAACTGCCAACCCGACCTCAACACCACCTGCCCCGACCATCCACCTCTACGATCACCGCGGAACAATTCGCCCTTTCTGTGCGGACGTCGCGAAAAACCAAAAGTTGGAGCATCTTTGCTGCAGTAGGCAACGAGCAAACGACGGGACCGCAATTTGTGCAGTGATTGCCCTGCAAGTGCAAGTGGGACGTGCTTCTTTTTCGAAAGCGGCTGCTCTCCCAAGAGTCCCCAAGTTCCCGCCCCGCACCCGCCGCAGGCCTGCCAGTGCCTTCCAACCATTTCTCAGAACAGTTCGGGTTGAGCTCCTGTCTCTCGCAACAACAAGAACAACAACATCCCGCTCGCCCAACCAAAAGCATCACGACGACGACGGCTGTTTAATACCCCACCAACAACCGTCCCTCACGCATCACCGGCATCGCGGCCTCTGGAAGATCGGAACACCAAAGGACGACCTGCACTCGTCTTTTAGAGTTCTCCAACCAGGTACGTAATCGTGCCAATGACGGATTCACGGTACAACCGCACCATCACCACCATCACCACCATCACCCCCACTTCCCGCTTCTCCCTTCGTTCTTCCAACTGCCTGTGCCTTTACTGACATCTCCGAACCAGTTGTCGCTCGCTTCCCGAAACCATTTTCTGTTCGATATTTAGCTGCGCAGCCTGCCTTCAGTTGCTTTCACCCTCGGAAGCTGCCGTCCATCAACGGGGACGTGTTGGTAGTGGAGGGGGAGATTTCACCTTTCGTTTAGCCTAGCGGCCCGGCCGCGTCGCAGTCATGGGGAAGATTACCAAGACCATGCAACAAAAGCACAGGGACACTCTGGTAAATTGCTGCCCGTTTCCATCATGTTTAACCCGTCTGTCTGCTAACTCTTCTGTCCCAGTCTCCTTGGCTGAAAGGGTTTGTTGAGACAGCCTCGAGTGCACCTCTGCCTCTCATCCCGCAACGACTCGACGAGTTCCCACCAAGGTGGATGTTCCCGCGCGGCGACCTATACCACTGGATCCCACTGCTCAACCGTTTCGACAACATTCTAGAATCAATATGTGCAACATACGAGCTATCCAAGGGCCCTCAAACACGCGACTTTGAATGTGATGTCCTCCTCAATAAGGGCGGACCCTCACTCGAATACCGCGACGAGCCTTGGAGCGCGGAGCGTCTGGCCGAGGCCGGATACAAGGAGGATGGAGATTGCCAGCTTCTCGTCGCTATACTCAAGTTTACCCGCATGTTGCTCGAGCACTGCGGTAACAGAAGCATCTACGCGAGTAGCCACCACATCGACCGTCTTCTCAACAGCCCATATCTTCAAGTTCAAGCGGCCGCTCTTGAGGTTGGCTTGGAGCTGGCCCAGAGGTATAATGCGTCCGTCAAGCGCATGCCGTCGCCTCCTCGTTCAGTCAACCCAGCCTTGTTAGCCAACCACTACAACATAAACCTCGACAAGGTGCAAACGCTTGCACGGCCATTCCTCAGGTCACCCATCGTCAAGTCCCTGGAGTCATCCTCAGCTGCCCCGGCCGCCTCAGCTAGCTCGACTGCCAAGGCTAAGGACAAGGAAAAGGAAAAGGCTAATGGCCCCAAGAATGTTGCGTGCATGTATGCCAACGACCTCAAGGCCCTTGCTTTGAGCAAACCCGACCAAGAGGAGCCGTGGAAGAGCTGGGGCGACCTCAAGATGTCGTATTATCCCGACACAACCAATGTCGAGCCTAGCGCGCGGGATTCCAAGGAGGCTCAACCTGTGGAGCCTCGCACCAGCTCGTCGCCTGCTGCCCCAACGCCGCTCCGTCGTAGCTCAACTAACGTGCCCCAATCGTCCCGTTCTCAGCGTGTCGGAAGTTCGGAAGAAGTTTCGCCTCTCAAGCCGTCGGGAGCAGCTACGGATGACCGCGATGGGCCCAAGGTGGTGGAGATCCCACGGTCTGTCATCGAGTCGGCACGCATCTATGATCTGTTCAAGCTGTGTCCGCCCGATATGCCAACCGCCATGAAATTCGAGTTTACTAGCCGCTTGAGGATATGCAAGGCGTTATTAGGAACCCAGAGAGAGCGTCAGCTGGCCTTGGCCGTTCGCCTGCTGGCCATTACCAACCTTGCCTACATCCTACCCGAGGCCGTCTTTATCGACAAAGTCCTCAAGTACGACAAAGACGAACCGAGGAGATTTCAGCTTGTCTACCAGCTGGGCGAACTTATTGCCCCTTCCCCGGACGGAAACCCTAGCCAAGTCCCGAAATGGCTCCAGAGCATCACGCTGGCTCTGCTTGAGGCCATCTCCCACCAACAAGAAAAGCACTCGGATGTCCTCGCGGCTTTAAACGTAAACGTTAACCATGGCATTCTTCTCTACAACATCAGAATAGCAGTGGCGGACATGAAAGAGGACGCCGCTGTTGATGACCAAGACGAGCTGGATGCAGATACTTGGCGAAGCAACCTGTTCGGGTTGACTCTTCAGATAGCTATGGCTACGCGTATCGGCCAGGAGATGATGACTGCCGGGCTCATGGACTGTCTCGTCGAAATTCTTAACCTTCGGACGGCAGTTGCCAGTCGCAACTATAGCATGGTACTCGCTTTTCTGGACAGTCTGACGTATGCGTATCCGACAGCCTTCTCCCAGTTAAACGCTGCCGGTGGTCTGGACGCCATCACGAACCTCATAGTCCATACCGTTCGGGAGTCCAAGATTCTCACCGAGGCTGGTCTTGGAACAAAACCCGAACTTCACGCTTCCCTTGTGGATTATAGCATTCCATTCTACCATCAGCAGACGCTCAAGTGGCTCCTGAAGTTTATTCACCATGTCATGGCCAATACGTACTCCTTCGATGGTACAAATACGGAGCGCTTATTGAGGAACCTGGTCGATAACTCGTCTTTGCTCGGTAGCCTCTGCACGATCGAGCGCCAGAACCGGTTCTTCGGCACGGTCGTGTGGTCAAATGCTACAACCCTTCTGAGCGATTTCATCAACAACGACCCTACGAGTTTTGCAGCGATCTCGGAGTCTGGGTGGATCCAAGCCTTTCTTGAATCTGTTACCAATCGGCCGGTGTCCATGCCCGTTGAGAAACCGTTGCCGGAACCTCGCCAATCCAGAGCAGATGACGGCGGCGGTGGCAATGAAGCCGATGACGATAGTGAAGATGATGCCAGTGCGGATGAGGCCGCTCCCGACTCAGACGGTCAGGCCGCTACTCAAACACATCCACCAACTCAAGAAATGCTCGAGGCACCTCGAGATTTTCCCCCCGCCCATGGCATCCTACCGTCCTCTGAATCCATGAACATCATTCCCACGGTACTGAACTCAATTTCACTCAACAACCGCGGCATGAAGATGGTTCTCTCATCTGGTGCCATCCAAAGCTACATGGAGATATTTGAAAGCGCTACTCATGTTCAGTGCATGGCGCACGATCCTGAACTGCCTAGTACCATTGGTAGCAGTCTTGACGAACTCTCCCGCCATCACCCGGCGTTACGGCCTGCCATCGCTAATGCTATCATCGACATGATTGCGAGGGTCACGCACCTGGTCAAGACCATGGATGCCACTAAAGCATGCGGCGCGAGG
Organism: Neurospora pannonica FGSC 7221; assembly: GCA_009805235.1. NCBI lineage: Eukaryota > Fungi > Ascomycota > Sordariomycetes > Sordariales > Sordariaceae > Neurospora > Neurospora pannonica. The sequence continues at coordinate 7,154 of RANY01000311.1, forward strand.
CTTGAGGCACCTGAATCGTCTGCTGACCCGGTTGCTGAATCATCGAAGGCTACTGAATTGAGGAGTAAAGGCAAAGACAAGGCCACAGATGATGCGGATGTGGAAATGGCGGAAGCGAGCTCTTCATCAACTGGTAATGATAAGCCCGCACAAGCCCCATCTGTCCCTTATATTCAAGCCCTTTCTACGTTCCTTCAGCCTATCCTCAGCAACTCGCATCTTAAGGGGGCTCTCATCTCTGCTGGTGAAATTGAAATCCTATTGGATCTTGCAGAATCTCCCAGCCTTCCCTACGATTTCGGCGAGACACCAGCCTGCCGCATGCTAGTCGCGGCCATCTCGCAGCTCATTGAGTCCGCCCAGATTGTCGGGCTACCTTCGTTACTATTCAGGATGGAGAACATTGTCAAGGTCCTCCAGCCGCGGATTAATCCCACAACTACGGAGCCTTTCTTTGCACCTTTCCTCAGTTCGGACTCATCCGTGCCTCCCGTACAAAAAGAGGAAGAATCAGCGGACAAGAAGCTCACCCCGGATGTTTCGAGCGGAACAGAGACGGTGAAGGCTCTGCTCAACATACAGACCTTGATCAAGATTCTGTATCATTGTTTCCCGTACTCCAACCGGAGCCAGATGGTCAGCATGCCAACTGTCAACGTGTATGACTATTACATCCGTCTGATCCAAAGTCTTGGACCATTGTTGCGCGGCGTGTTGAAGGAAGAGGCAGCGGTCAATGGTGCCGTTCCACACCATTGGACACTAAAGAACAAGCCGTACCAAACCAGTTCTTTGGGCTCTCGCACCGATGTGCAGGATCTACTGACCGACTCGGCCGCTCAAGATTCTTCCGCCAACGGTAAGAAGTTGACGCCTGAAGAGCAGTCGACTGCTGAATACAAGAACTTCCAGACCCTACGGGTCCTTCTTCATTCCTTTATGCCTTCCATCTTCCCATTCTTCCAAACTATCGGCAAGGCGCTGTTGCCTAGACGCAACAACAACGACCCGTTCATCCGTTCCCGACACCTGGACATTGCAGAGGCGTCGGCGGAAACCTTGATTAAGCAACTGCAGCAGTCAAAAGCAGAGTTGACGGTCAGAGACATCCATAACTGGATCATCATGATCCACACGTTCGGTGAAATGGTCGTTGATACGAATCACCGTACTGCCAGCGGAGGGGCTTTCCTTATCCTCCCCGTAATCACCGCCTTTAAGGAGCTCGGGGGTTTCGAGGCACTGAACGTTATGCTCAAACGGTTGGCCGACATGGTGTCGGCTGGGGCCACCGAGGGTCAGGAAGCCACGAAGGCGAAGCTGTCAATGATTGGCATGAAAAAAGTACTCGACATCTACTGCTTCATCGTTAGTGGCAAAAACCTCTCAGATTCTATGGCCCAGATTGCCTTGGCACCCAAGCCTACGGAACGAACCACCCGGGAGTTTTCGCACCAACTTGTTGTTGAGTTGCGAATGTTGATCTTGCCGATTATTCGAGAAATCTGGGCTTCCAACATCATCGAAAAGTCAACAAGCACGGTGGTGAGCAAGATTATTGACATCATCAAGACCATCGCAGCCGGCGACCTGGAGTCAAATGCGCAGTCTAGATCCGACAAGGAATCATTACCGCATCTTTTCAAGAACCGCGAGCACGTTCCCTTCAAATGGATCTCTCGCAAGGATGCAGAAGCACTCGCAACCGAGCAAGGCGTAGACGTCGATCTAGCGTTGGAGGCACTTTATCGTGCTAATGGTAAAGAGAGTGATACCAAGGAGTACATCAAGTACCAGAAGGCACACCTAGTCCGTAACCGCAACCCTGTGCCGGCTGAGGATGCTTTCAAGGAAGCGCCATCTCCCAACCTCTCGTCATCGGCAGGGATGTCTCTCAGTAACTTGTTGAACACTCCTACTTTCCCGGTGGGCGATTTGCTGGGTTCAGAGCCTATGGCTTTGGATCCGGTGCCCAACCAGCCCCTCGGAGAAGCTAGTGGTGAAGCAGCCCTCGGAGATGTCACAGAGCCGTCTTCTGACGACTCTGACGAAGGCCAGCATGGCACTAGCCGTGAAGCCAACGTTGGCGCCACTACGGCGGCACCACAACAACTGCCTGTACTTCCGTCGCAGCAACCAGCCACCGAAACACAATCTAACACTCCCCGTATCACCAGGGAAGATCTGGCTGAAGAGAGGGCAAAGCTCTACGATACCCTGATCGATCGCTGTCTTGAAGTCATTAGCTCTCATCCCGAGGCCGTGTTTGAGGTTGCGGATCTCATCCAGAGCACCATCCTGAAGACCGACAATGAAGACAGAAGAGTGGAAGTGGGCGAGATCTTGGCCAATGCGCTCATGTCATTTGCCTCTGACGACGCAGATGAGTTGAAGGAGAATGGCAGTAGCATCGCTGCTTACGCCCACCTTTTGGCGCTTCTTCTTCAACAGACTGCTTTCATGAGGACTACCGTGGACATGTTGAGAGACTACGTGGGCGATTATCTCGGCTTCCTCAAGCTGCCGCCGGCAAGCTCCAATGACAACCTTCCTCCGTGGATTCCCTATATCCTCCTCATATTCGAGATCATGCTTTTCCAAGACGCGCAGCCTCCTGATATCAAATGGAAACAGCCCGTGAAGGAGGATGATCCGGTTGAGGAGCCGGTCATCGAGGTGAAGGAGCCCAACTTCTCGGCCGAACACCGCTCATCTCTCTTGGCCACTCTCTTGGATTTTCTCCCTCGCGTCGGCAAGGAAGAGTCATTGGCCGTTTCGGTGTTGAGGATCCTCGTTGTGCTGACCAGAGATCACGCGGTAGCCAAGATTGTTGGGGAGAAGAAGAATCTGCAACGACTGTTTGTTATGACAAAGCAGTTGTGCGGCGCCGGTTCTACTCGTCTCAAGCAGACTCATATCTCAGAACACATCCGACAGATCCTTCGACACATCATTGAAGACGAAGAGATCCTTCGGCAGATTTTTGAGACCGACATTAGGCACCTCATGACTTCGAGGCATAGGCCCAGCACAGCCCCGGGCCTTGAACCACAGGCATACCTGCGCACCCAAGCGCATTTGGCTCTGCGGTCGCCCAAGACCTTCGTCGAGGTTAGCACGGAGCTGCTCAAGCTGAACCGGGGCGTTTCGCACTTGGGAGACGGAACGCTGCGCTCCACGCCATTCCTGGTTCTCAAGGAGCGTCCTGCAGATGCTAGTGTCTCGCCCAAGGAGAGCTCAGTCGAACCTACAGTGCAAGCGACAGAAGATCTCACCATCAGTGACGTCAAGCCTTCAACTGAGGCGGCGGATAAGGATATGCCCGATGCCCCCAAGACCCCCGCTCAAGACCTCAAGCGGCCGATTCTCGAACATCCCGATGGTGTTGTTCACTTCTTGTTGACCGAATTGCTCAATTATAAAGACGTTGACGAGAGGGAGAACGTTCCTGCGCCTCCCGCAGTTGCCTCTAAGCCGGAGTCTGATTCTACTTCTGCGAATGAGGCTACTCCTTCTCCTTCCGGCGACGAGCAGAATTCGGACTCGAAGGAGAAAGAGAAGAAACCGGCAAAGTCCCCATTCAAGGCCGAGGATCATCCCATTTTCATCTATCGTTGCTTCTTGCTTGACTGTCTTGCGGAGCTGTTACAGAGCTACAATCGTGCCAAGGTTGAGTTTATCAACTTTAAGCGCTCCGCTCCCATTCAGGCGAATGCTCCGGTCAAGCCTCGCTCCAGTGTGCTAAACTACATTCTCAACGATCTTCTTTGCTTCAGCCCCGCAAGCGGAGTGCCGGATTCGATAGCCATGAAAAAGAAGGCTGCAACGGCAGTGCCAGCGCGCGCTGTTCTGGTTGCCCTTGTTTCTAGGACCGGCGAGAAGCCTCAGAACCGTACCCATGAGCCGTTTGAGTATGACGATGAGCCGGATTTGCTCTTTATCCGCCGGTTTGTCCTGGATACCATACTCCGCGCCTACAAGGATGCTTCTGTCTCCGGGGAGCCGGCTGATATTCGGTACGGAAAGATGAATGCTCTCGCAGAGTTGATGGCCCAGATGATTGGCGAGGGAGACAAAGAATCGCGCCCCAGCAACCCGCGCGGTACAGATCCGTCAATCGGACGGTCTCAAGCTCAGCTGAAGCGTCTCATGTATGAGAAGGGTTACCTCACAGCCCTGGCGGCATCCATTGCCGACATTGACCTCACATTCCCGCACAACAAGGCTCCGCTCAAGCCCATCCTTGCGGTCATCAAAACGCTCACAAAGACTGCAGTCTCGATGAGTCAATTGGGTCTCATCCCTGCTTCGGGTACAGCTGGTACCGATCAAGCCGAGGATGAGTTCCTGTCCGACGGGTCGTCCGTCTCTGAAGATCTCACAGATGATCGCGAGGAGACGCCTGATCTTTATCGCAACTCCACATTGGGCATGCTTGAACCCGGACGTGATGATGAGTTCTCCGACGAAGATGAGGATGACGATGAAGACATGTACGACGACGAACAGTATGACGACGAGCTCGACTATGGCGACGACATGTCACAGGACAACGAAGACAACCCTAGTGACGATGAAGACGACCTCGGCGAGATGGGCGAAATGGGAGGAATGCCCGGTCAACCTGGCGTTGTCGAGGTCATTATGGGTGAGAACGATGACGAAGAGGACAATGATGACATGGATGACATGGATGAGGATGATGACATGGACGAAGATGACGAGCAGGAGCTTAGTGATGATGATGAGGACGAGGAAGTCGGCTCCGAAGACATGGATGACATGGAGGACGATATCCACATTGTTGATGAAGAGGGCAATGCTATTGATGACGACGGTGCGTCGTGGGATGATGGCACCGACGAGGATGATGAAGAGGATGAGGAAGAGCTCGACTACGAAGCTGAGGCTCAGAATATGCAGGAGGCTCAACTTCACAACCGTCGGACCTTCCCCGAGATCATGCGAGCTGCCATGGAAAACGCTGGCGATGATCTTGATGCTGAGCCGATTCGCGACTTTGACGGGCACTACATCGACGATGATGAAGATGGCGAGGAAGACGGTGAGTACCCAAGATGCTTGGGAAGAGTGAGCGAGATCGCTAACTTGAATAGATGATGAAGATGAAGGGGAAGACGACATGGATGATGACATGTACTTCGACGGCGATGGTCTTCGTAAGTTCTGAGAACGAGTCCCTTTACCAGATTTGGCAGCTGACACAATAAGCAGACGATGACTTGCTTGCGCCCAACATGCCATCGGGGCTTGGTTGGGACATTGCCATCGAACCCAACCATCGGCATCGGCCGTCCCGGAGCCCTTGGCCCAACAGTCCTTTCGTGGTCGGAAGACACCGTGACGCGCTTGGTAAGTTCTTAAATCCAAGGATATCATTTGCTTGTTCAGAGTGCTAACGATTACTCAGACTTCCAAAACTTCTTCCGCCGCCCTGCCCATCTCAGCAGACATCTGCCCCCTCCGGCCGACGTCATGTCTGGAACAAATCCCCTCTTGCTTCCTCAGTCTCGTCGTGAGGTTCCTCGTCATGCACACAGCMAGCTGGTTCGTCTGGGGATCACTCCGAACATGATTGGAGGCCTAGGCATGGGCATGGGGGTGGAGCCGTTGGCCTTCATCAGTGACCTCGTCCAACATTTACCCGACGTGCGTCTCAGCGCTGGAGGAGGACCCTTGGCCTTGCATTTCACAGCAGACGGACCAGGTGGGATCATCCGCGAACTCAACGCCATCCCAATTCCTCCCCCGCACTCCCGCGAGTCTCGCTCCACTGAAGCTCGGCGCGATACCTATCAGGAACCTCATCAAGCCGTCCAGTTTTCACCCGAATCTACACATGAGAGGTGGCAACAAGAAGTTAAGATGATCTTTGGCTTCGGTTACCAGGACAAAGCTCAGAAGCTTGCACCTCTCATCATTTCCAAGCTTACGCCGGCAGCAATTCAAGCTGAGAAGGAGGAGAAAGCTCGTAAAGCGGAGGCGGATCGCAAAGCAGAGGAAGAGAGGAAGAAACGACAGGAAGAGGAGCGCAAGAAGAGAGAGGCCAAGGAAGCGGAAGAGAAGGCTGCGCGTGAGAAGAAGGAAGCAGAGGAGCGTGAGCGCCTTGAGCGCGAACGAGCCGAAGCTGCCGCACAGGCCGCTGCGCAAGCCGCCGCAGATCAAGAGGCAAATGCTGCGTCTCAAGAGGCGCACTCTATGGAAGGCGTTGAGACTCAAGGCGCGGGCGAGAATGCCGAGCAGCAGGCCGAGGATGAACGTCCTCGTGTCTACTACACTCTCCGTAACCAGCAGATCGATATCACTGAGCTGGGTATCGACGCCGAGTATCTTGAAGCCCTTCCTGAAGAGTTCAGGGACGAGGTGATCGCCCAGGCTATCAGCACCCGGAGATCCCAGGCGCGAGAGCAGGTTTCTCAAGAGGGCGAAAACACCGAGGTCTTTCAAGAGTTCCTTGAAGCACTCCCGGAGGAGCTTCGTAACGAGATTCTCCACCAGGAGCAGCACGAACAACGGCGTCGGGAACGGCAAAACGCAGCAGGCGGCCAAGACCTTGGTCCGGCTGACATGGATCCCGCAAGCATCCTGTTGACTTTCCCCCCTGGTCTTCGGCAGCAGGTCCTACTCGACCAGGGCGAAGATATCATGGAGCACCTTGGCCCAGAGTTGGCCGCAGAAGCCCGCACCCTTGTGGCGCGCCATCGCCAACTCCACGCCCAACAAGGTGGCCAAGCTGCCTCTCGCTCCAGAGATGCTCAGCGCCCTGCCGAGGCAGGTGCTGGAGCTGTCCAAAGGATCCAGAAGCGCACTGTGGTTCAGATGTTGGACAAGCACGGAATTGCGACCCTCCTCCGCCTTATGTTCGTGTCCCAGCAAGGCTCAATTCGCTCCAGTCTCTTCAACATTTTCGCCAACCTGTGTGAAAACCGCCAGAACCGACTCGATGTCATATCCTCTTTGCTACAAATTCTCCAAGATGGATGCACGAACATGGATGCCGTTGAGCGTAGCTTTGCCCAGATCTCTTACAAGGCCAAGCAACTAAAGGAGAAGGACGCTAAGACGCCTCACCCCTTGAAGCGAAGTCTCACAGGCGGCACTAACAACAACGGTCAATTCCCTGCTAGCACGGAGGTGTCGCCGCTGTTGATTGTTCAGCAATGTCTTGACCTTTTGGTGGAGCTTTCCAAGCTCAACCCTCATGTACCATCTGTGTTCTTGACTGAGCATGAGACGGTGGCATCCACCCTCAAGCGAAGCCTGAGCCGCAAGGGCAAGGGCAAGGATGTCAATGGCAAGGCTCAGAAGTTCGCTATCAACTCCCTGTTGACTCTTCTGGATCGCAACCTTGTTATGGAGAGCTCCGCGGTCATGCAGGTGCTAGCCGATCTCCTCAACAAAGTCACCATCCCGCTCCAAGCCATTGAGCGGAGGCGGAAGGAGGCCGAAGAGCAAGCGAAAAAGAAGAAGGAAGCCGAAGAAAAGGCTGCGGCCGAACGTGAAGCGGCCAACGCCCCCGAAGAGCAAGCCTCGACCTCGACCGAGCAAACCTCCGCCCAGCAGGAGGCGACCCAGCAGCCTTCTGAGTCTACTCCAGCAGCTGCTTCCGGTGAACAGCCAGCGCAGCAAGATCAAGAGAACAAGGAGCTAGAAGCACCCAAGGAAAAGGCTGATGAGAAGGATGTTCAGTCCGAAGAGAAGAAGATCCGCCAGCTCACGCCGCCGACAATCCCTGAGCACAATCTCAAGCTTGTGATCAACATTTTCGTGGCGCGTGAATGCAGCTCCAAGACATTCCAGAACACCATCTCCACGATCAAGAATCTTTCCAACATCCCTGGCGCGAAGAAGGTATTTGGAGACGAGTTGGTCCGCCAAGCTAGGGTCTTGAGCGAGAACATTCTCTCAGATCTTGACAACTTGCTTCCTCACATCTTGAAGGCTGAGTCCGGCACCCAAATCCAGGGCGTTGCCCTTGCCAAGTTCTCGCCAGGCGCCTCGGAGCAGAACAAGCTCCTACGTGTTCTTACAGCGCTCGATCACTTGTTTGATAGCAAGAGCAAGAAGCAGGACAAGCTTGCCGAAGGAGAGAACACTAAGGAGGACCTCCTGGGTTCTCTCTACTGGAACCCGACATTCGGCAAGATGTGGGATAAGCTAAGCGCTTGCTTGAGCGCAATCAGGCAGCGCGACAACATGCTCAACGTGGCCACGATTCTCCTGCCGCTCATCGAGTCATTGATGGTGGTGTGCAAGAATACGACACTCACGGATGCTTCGGCGGTGTCGAACGCAAACTCGCAGAAGGAAATGCTTCTCACCAGCCCACCTCCAGAGGACCGCATTGCCGGCTTGTTCTTTACCTTTACTGAGGAGCACCGCCGTATCCTCAACGAATTGGTACGACACAACCCCAAGCTCATGTCGGGCACCTTCTCGCTGCTGGTCAAGAATCCGAAGGTCTTGGAATTCGACAACAAGCGCAACTACTTCAACCGTAGCGTGCATTCCAAGCACCAGCAGACGAGGCAGTCTTTCCCTCCATTGCAACTCCAAGTGCGCCGTGAGCACGTCTTCCATGACTCATTCCGGTCGCTCTATTACAAGAAGGCCGAGGAGTTGAAGTTTGGAAAGCTAAACATCCGCTTCCAGGGAGAGGAAGGCGTCGATGCTGGTGGTGTCACGCGCGAATGGTTCCAGGTGCTCTCCAGGCAAATGTTCGACCCCAACTACGTCCTTTTCGTTCCGGTGTCTTCGGACCGCACAACCTTCCACCCCAACAAGTTGAGTCCTATCAACGACGAGCACCTTCCCTTCTTCAAGTTCATTGGCAGAATCATTGGCAAAGCCCTTTACGAGGGTCGTCTGCTTGACTGCTACTTCAGCCGTGCGGTCTACAAGCGCATCCTCGGCAAGCCCGTCTCGGTCAAGGACATGGAGTCGTTTGATCCTGACTACTACAAGTCACTTGTCTGGATGCTCGAGAACGACATCACCGACATCATTACCGAGACCTTCTCGGTCGAGGACGACGTGTTTGGCGAAGTCAAGGTTGTCGATCTGATTGAGAATGGCCGCAACATCCCTGTCACGGAGGAGAACAAGCATGAGTATGTCCGTCTGATCGTCGAGCACAAGCTCATCACCTCGGTCAAGGATCAAATGAAGGCATTCCTTACTGGTAAGTGCAACTCCTTTGAATGATAGGTTATAATTCATGACTAACGAATGAACAACAGGCTTCCACGAGATCATCTCCGAAGAGCTCATCGCCATCTTCAACGAACAAGAGCTCGAACTTCTCATTTCCGGTCTGCCTGATATCGACATCGACGACTGGAAGGCGAACACCGAGTACCACAACTACTCTGCCGGCGCCCCTCAGATCCAGTGGTTCTGGCGCGCTGTCCGGTCCTTCGACAAGGAGGAACTCGCCAAGCTTCTCCAGTTCGTCACGGGCACATCCAAGGTCCCTCTGAACGGCTTCAAGGAACTGGAGGGCATGAATGGTGTCAGCCGATTCAACATTCATCGTGACTATGGCAGCAAGGATCGTCTTCCTAGCTCTCATACTTGCTTTAATCGTGAGTTTTCCTACCCGGTCCCATATGACTGATATGATTGGCTAACTGAAAATCGCAGAACTTGATCTTCCCGAGTACGAAAGCTACGAGACTCTAAGAAGCCAGCTGCTCAAGGCTATTACCGCGGGTAGCGATTACTTCGGCTTTGCGTAAAGGGACGGATGGATGGTGGAGATTGAGCAGGGAACCCAGCAGAGAAGAGGTTAAAGAAAGGTACATAAGCCAAAACATAAGCATCATATAGGAGGAACGGCAAAAAGGGGGCATAAATTGCCTGGAAGGAGGAAGGACAGGAGGTCTGTTTTTTTGACCTGTCAGTTTTCATCAAGGTCATAAAAGGAAAGGATTCAAGCGCGTTGGGGGTTGAAAGGGGGTTTTAGATTGGGGAGAAGGAGGAGAAGATGTTTTGTTATTGCTGCTCCTTTTTGTTCGCTCTTGAGCAATCAATCTGGCATCGGTTTTAACTAAGGGAACGGAGGGGCGGCGGGAAGTGCAGGTCTCGTCTTCTTTTCTCTAGACCTGGAGTTGCCGATGCTGGGTGGTTGGCTTGGAGCACAGCTTCTTTGCATGGATGAAGGAGGAAGGATGGAAAAGATTATTGCAATAGGGGAGATTAGAATGATTAGCGCGAATGGAGTTTCTGATATGCATGTCCTCGTGTTGTTGATGCAGTGTTAATACTTAATCCAAGCCAACGTTGATGGTACAGGATGATAGTGATGTTGGGTGCATCTCAGCTCTGTTATACACATCGCTTCCATTGCTTGTATGTGCGATTAGTATTTTTTGAAGAAACCCCTTCATATTCTCTCATATCACCAGAAGAGGAAATAGTACGTCGCGAGACCAATGCGGTAAGAAGTCCTGATTCGATCCCTTCAAAAGAGGAGCTTCAGTACAATAATAAATATGCTTGACTTTGGCCTTTTTTTTCCAGAAGGTGTTGTTTCGCTTCATGAGAAACCATCCGTTCTTTTACAAGTTACAACCCACTCACCGTTTTCCTTACATCTTACTATTACTGCACAGATGATTAAGACAAAATGGAACGAAATCTGACCACCCGAGACTCTCGAGAGATAACTAACTCCCTCTCATATATACGTGTGTTCACTAAATCACTACCTACACATAAGTAAATCACAGGACCTTGATGATAGATAAGCTTTTTTTACTACATGCAGCGTTCGGGTGGGTTCTCATCGACAACGAGGACGACATAGTTAGTGAGGGATGCCATGCCATGTCATGACATGTTCATGTTGAGAAAGAAAGCGAAAGAAGAAGAACGAATGAAGAGAAGGAGAGCAATAAGCAAGCAGCTTGAAGGCTGTATATATATATCAAGGTACGATCATCAACCGAGGAAAAAGAAAGTTTCGCCAAATAGTGTAGACTTACTCTTTCAAAAAGTCAATCTAATTAACCCATTGGCATAACATCCGCAAGGTACCTACCACAGTAAACGCAAAAGATACAGCGAAAACGAGAAGAGCCTTAATCTTTACATCAACATGTTTCCACTTGATGTATACTGTGTACCTACCTGTTGGATCCGAGCCTGGAGCCATCCTGGTAAGTGCAAATTCAGGGTAGCTGAATGAACATGAAGTCGAAGGGAGGTGGGCTTCATAGATTGGGATTTGTTTGTCGGTGAGGAGGGCAATAAGGTTGTGGTATATTTGATGCTGATCACATGTAGTTTGTTAGCAGATGAAGGGGAATGGACCTTCCGTTGGGAAGACTCAGGGTATCTTGGAAAGATAAAATAACTTTATGGATGTAGGAGTTTCAACGACCAGGCATCACCTGTCTTTTAGACACCAGGAACTGTACCTTATCCAAAATGTAGACTTGAACAGCAGCGGATTTTGATGATGAAGAATTGCATGTGATACTCGTCAGACGCCTTGGATATAAGGCATTGTAACTTTTAGAAGCCTACTCCGTCCATCACATACTCCCAAATCCGCAGAGTTCACACATAGCACCCAGTCAAAAGAAACCCATATGAAGCGAACAATTCAGACCCATTGTTGATTTTGAATCTACCTCAGTTGCCTCCTTCCCCAAATATGTCAATGATCAGGCGGGAGTATTGGTATCAAAGGGTTCCGTCATATTATTCCGTATAACGCGAACCCGAAGCGAAGCGCTGCTCGTTTGTTTTGGTATCAACTCATTGAAGACTCAATTCCTGGTAGTTTGTCGTGGAAAGCCCTTTTTAATGGGTGCTCATGTACACACAACAAACGTGCCCCCCGGTCGAGTCAACAGATAACCGCGCCATGACCGAATTCGTGAAAGCAACCGGATATCATCCATCACACCTGACTCCGAACGCTTACTTGCGCATGGAGGAGGCGCGGCGCTTGCGGGCATCGGCCTTCTGGACCTTGGCCTCAGCGATGCGCTTGGCGAGGATCTGAGCGTACTCAGACTGTGGTGATTTGTTAGCATTTCTGCAGTGATTTTCTCAGGGATGTTTCCGGGTAAAACTTACAGCCTCCTCCTTGACCTTCTCGGCCTGGCGGCGCTTGAGAGCGAGACGGTGTCTCTTGTGCTGGAGGCGCTGGGGAGTGACGAGGCGCTGGATCTTGGGAGCCTTGGTGTAGGGCTTCTTGCCCTCACCCTTGGGCTGGACCTCGCGGCGAATGACGTACTTGCGGACCTATTCGTCGTAGAAAATTGGATAATTAGCCTTTGGTGTTCATCTCAGACTCTACCCGACGAACTGTGCGAGAATCATCAACACAGCTCGGGGGCAGGCGATGACGAGATTGCGTAGAGAAACACATACATCGTCATCCTTGCTGAGGCCGAAGAAGCGGCGGATCTTGGTGGCGCGCTTGGGGCCGAGACGCTTGGGGTGGACGGTGTCGGTGAGGCCGGGGATGTCCTGCTCGCCCTGCTTGACGATGGCGAGGGCAAGGACGGAGAGATCAGAGCCGACGATGCAACCGCGGACGGACTTTCTCTTGCGCTCACCGGTGCGGCGGGCACGGTAGCAGGAGTGGCCGTCGGAGAGGAGAAGGCGGACACGGTTGGGGGCAATGACACCCTGCTTCATGGGGAAACCCTGCTTGTCGTTACCGCCGGTGATGCGGAGGATGTAGCCCTTCCACTCATCACCAAGAGGGTCGGCGGGGACCTCAGCGCCCATCTATAGTCGGTGTGTCAGTTTCGGGTTCGGTCATCGCGTTTGGGTTCGATGTGTCGTCGATATATCGGGGAGACTTACGCGCTTCCTGTAGTTAGGCTGTTAGCGACATGTCTTCAGATACCAAATGCAGCTTGTATGTGGTTGGCACTTACTCGATGAAGTGGCGGAGCTTGCGCTCATCCTCGACCTCGATCAGCTTCTGCGAGCCGTTCGCAGGGTACGAAATGTTCAGCTGTTGGGGGGACGTGGGGTCAGCCTCATGTCCATGTCTCCATTCCCATCATCATCGTCGCGGTGCTGTTCTGGCTCCTCTTCCTCCACCAAGTTCCCATTTTCGCGACCTCCAAGTGTCGAAATTCGAAATTGGACGCTCGGGCTCGGAAAAGGGCACAGAAACGCAGTCATGCCGTAGCCATGACGCCGTGGATATCGGGGAATCGTCGTACCTTCATTTTGGCGGTATTTGGGGCTGAACGACCGGAGTTGGGTGTTGCGAATTGAGACGACTCGAGAAATTCCGAAGGGGAAGATTTTGTGTGGGTGGTGACCGCTTTTGCTAAGGACAATCCGGTCGAAATCTTAGGGCACAATTTCTGGGGTATTGATTGGCTACCCTCCCAACACGACCCGCTTTAAAATTTCCCGCTACGCTTGGGCCAGCTGCCAGCCGCGAACTTTCCACTTGCACGAGTTAAACCTTAAGCCCAGGCCCAACGACCACCACCAAGCATTTGGAGAAGTGGGGCTGTTTACGCTTTACCGGATTGGGTCTTGTACTTTGATATTCTCAAAGTCTCAATGACAACGCTCACGACGACATCTCATGGTAGAAGTGAGATTCAGGCAGGCTCGTCAGCCATATGAACAAATAATACGTTCTGCTCGGCGCATATCCATGAACATAGCTTTTCTTACACATTAAATTGTTGTTTTTCTGTAGTGGAAATTTGTTGTTCAAGACTTTGATAAGCCCCAGTAGGTACTTGGCAATTTTCACTTTGACAAATCCAACCTCACCTCACTCACTCTGAGATATCAACTTCAAAAGCGTGGCGAGACACTCAACTTTTTCACAACGACCTCGAGCCTTACAAACCTCACGTTTGGGTAAAACTATCATCATCGACCCGATATAATCACATAACTCAACATGGAGGACGACCGCGCCCAAGTCGACCTCGGCATCGCCGCCGACATCGACGAGATGAACCCTCCCCCACCCCCCTCCGTCACGCAGAAACAACCCAAGAAGCGTTTCCTGGGCCGACAAAGCGCCGCCGCCGGGAAGTCCTCCTCCTCCTCATCCAGCACCTCCCAAGGCCAAGCATCCCCCAACACCTCCATCGAAGACAGCGGCGCCATCCAAGTAGCCCAACCGCGCCGCGCGCCCCGGATGCTCAACCAAGTGCCCGACTCGATCCTGCACGACTCTGCCCTCAACTCCGCCATCGCCCTGCTCCCGTCCAACTACTCCTTCGAGATCCACAAGACCATCCACCGCATCCGCACGCTCAACGCCAAGCGCGTGGCCCTGCAAATGCCCGAGGGTCTGCTCCTCTTCGCCACCACCATCTCCGACATCTTGACCCAATTCTGCCCGGGCATCGAGACCTTAATCATGGGCGACGTCACCTACGGCGCCTGCTGCATCGACGACTACACCGCGCGCGCCATGGGCTGCGACCTTTTGGTTCACTACGCTCACTCGTGCCTCATCCCGGTCGACGTCACGAAAATCAAGACCTTGTACGTCTTTGTAGACATCAGCATCGACACCTCCCACCTTTTGGCGACACTCGAACGCAATTTTGCGCCAGGCAAATCCATCGCCATGGTTGGAACGATCCAATTCAACGCCACCATCCACGGCGTGCGCAGCACGCTGCAAAAGGCCGGGTACGAAGTCATCATCCCGCAAATCGCACCCCTGAGTAAGGGCGAGATTTTGGGTTGTACATCCCCCAACCTCTCCCAGTTTTTAACTGCGGCCGGAAAACAGGTAGACATGATTCTGTACTTGGGAGACGGCCGCTTCCACCTCGAATCAATCATGATCCACAACCCTTCCATCCCCGCCTACCGGTACGACCCCTACAGCCGCAAACTCACACATGAAACCTACGGCCATGAAGAGATGCAAGACGTTCGTCGGTCTGCCATCCGTCAAGCTAAGACGGCGAAGAAATGGGGTTTGATACTGGGTAGTCTCGGTCGCCAAGGGAACCCCAATACTTTGGGTTTAATCGAGGAGAAACTCAAGCAAAACGGCACGCCGTTTGTCAATTTCTGTCTTTCCGAGATTTTCCCGGGAAAGCTGGCGATGATGAGCGATGTGGAGTGCTGGGTGCAGGTGGCGTGTCCGAGACTGAGTATTGATTGGGGGTATGCGTTCCCGAGACCGCTGTTGACGCCGTATGAGGCGCTGATTGCGCTGGAGGAGAAGGAGGATTGGGGGAGGGGTGCGTATCCGATGGATTATTATGGGAGGGAGGGGTTGGGGAGGACGAAGCCTGCTGCTGCTGCTGCTGTTGAGGCTTGAGGGTTGAGATTTGAGGTTTGAGGACCGTTCAAGGTGGTTGTTTGTGTGTATCAGTATTATGGTGATCTGGGATTCGGGCGTAAGGGTATACAAAAAGGAGGATTATCTGTTTTTCTGGGTACGAAAAATATCATGATGAACAATGGCAAGTGAAATGTGAACAAGTTTTGGTTGTGGTTGTGGTATGTATCCAAATTGTTTTGCGTGTACGTATACAAGGTAGGCTATGTCAACCCTTTTCCTTTATCACAATGTACAAGAAGCCAGCCCTTCATTACTTAGCTTGGCTGCGTTTATATCCATCCGTCTATCCAGTCCGTCCGGTGTCCTTATCCTTGTCCATTCCCTCTCTCCCTTTTGCAATGCGATTCTATCTTTGAACAGATGCAACCCTTCTCAGGGGTAAATACGACGAGAGACCTCCTGACCTCCAACCAAAGCCCAGTTTCCTCCTAGTCATCTCGCCTGCTGCTAGGTTATCATTAGCCGTAAAGGCAGAGCTCGCCTCTCTCTGCTCCTCTGTATCCTCCTCTTGCACTTGCACCAACCTCGGCTTGGCAACAACGGCGACCGGCTTCTTCTGATAACTCCTCAGGTGATCCTTGGTCAACGCCATCAGATGCGGCACCGTGGCCGTCTCCCTCGCACCCTGACGAATCTCAGCCGCCGTCTGCGCCGGCAACGCTTCCATGAGGATATCCGCCAGCTGGTCATCCAGCTCCTCCTTCCGAGCAAAGCACGCCGCGACTGCGTTGAGGCCAGTGTTGGGCGTGCGCATCTCCCGATCGTACTTGAGGCGCTTCTCCAGAGGCACCTCCACGTCCCAGTGCTGCCGCCACAAAGTCAGGGGTCGTACGTCGCGCGGAACGGAGACGGCGAGGATGTTCATGACCTCCTCGGTCGTGGCCTTGATGGCCTTCTCGGTGGCGTCTACTTGCTCAATGAGCCAGTCTAGCTTGGCTAGGCGTTGGAGGGCCTTGGCGCGCTCCTCGCGCTCGACTGCGCGCTGGTTGGTAGGGCTGATGAGGTTCAGGCTGGTGATGGCGCGGTCCAACCTGTGTTCGAGATGCTCAGCGGGCTGTGCTAGGAGGAGGTGTTCGACCTTGGGCAAAGTTAATCTGAGCTGGAAGACCGTTTGCACCGCTTCTCTGAACCAGATGGATGTCGCAATGCGATCGAGGCGGTCGTTGCCCTTGGGCAAGAGGTAGATTGGTGACGTGGAGTCTTGAAGAGCAGAGTTATCGTAGAGAGACTCTGTTGACCTCGCGTACCGGATCTGGAGAACAGTGCGGAGCTTCCTTACGGTCTTCAGCGACAAGAAGCTTCGCGAAAGGATCATGGTCGTTACGGCGCCCACGTGTGACAGCAGGCCATCCACTAGCACACGAGTCGCCAGGTCGTCAACCGTGTTGCAAATGGCATGCAATAGTTGATCGAAGAGTTCAGCGTTAACAGTCCACCTCTGGTCGAGGCAGGCAACAAACACCTTTGCGGCATGTCCGATTCTCCTGAAGTCGATGAGGGCCTCAATAATGGCTTCCATAACGGGCCGCTCCAGATTAGCACGTTCGACGACCGTACGACCGTTGGCTAGGGCGACATCCGACTCGAGCGCCCAGCGCAAGAGTCCACGGTCTTGGTACACATCCGAGATGGACTTGCTGCGCATATTCAGGCCTCGAGGATCGCGACCGATGAGGCGTCGGAGCAGCATGTGGAAACCCTCGGCATCTCTCTTGCAGCGGTAGTGGTGTATCAGACAGAGTATCGTGCCTTGGGTGGGCCGTAGACGGCTCTTGTGTAGGAAATTGTCCACCACGGCGCCAGCCAAAACATGCTCGCCGATCTGAGTAAAGCCTGCTACGAGCATGTTGTAGTTGTGGATCCCAGGCGGTACGGTGTTGATGAGAAGGTTATGGCAGATCTTGGCCACATACTTGTCCCGGCTTCGAGGTCCCTTCCAGTCGGCCAAGATGTTGCACGTAACTTGGTTGAAGCGCCGGCGCGCCTGGATTGTCATGGTTGGATCATAATGGGCGTGGTGGAACCTGGGATAGCCGTCCTTCTTCAACATCCGCGTTATACTCCAGGCCGACTCGGGGTGGTCCTTGGGAAGATATGACTTGATGCCCTGCATCTCTGAAGCCTTGTAGGCGGCTTCCATGAGGTCGTCCACAAGGTCGGTGACCATGTCGATTTGCTTCTCCATCTGCTTTTCGTTTCGAGGTTCCCGGTCCTGGTCCAAGGTCTCGGCCAAACTCTCTTCATACGCGATGGTTTTGTCACAATTGACGAGACCTTCTCTTCCCATACAAAAGTCCTTGCGCGGGTCCCTCCATGACATGCCGAGGGAGTCGCGCAGCTTCAAAACAGCGGCTCTCTTCTCGGTAGCGCTGGACGCCAGGCTCCTGACTGAATCGACATGGTAATCGCATATAGACTCGAGCACATCGATCGTAGGCTGGCTGCGGGTGCGGAAGGGTTCGGGTCGGCGGGCGGCAGGTGCTGAGCCGACAAGGCGCAGGAGGTCTCCGTCGGCGGCATCGTCGGTCATAAGGGTGGCCAGGTTCTTCTTTGCTTCATGGATCTTGCGGTTGAGCTCGCGCTGGCGCCGTTCCTTGTTCTCGGTGTCGACGACGACGGCGGTGGCTGCGAGAGCCGTGTAGCAGGCGGTGGCTACATTGCTGCCGAGGGCTTTCCTGGAGCGCTGGCGGGCGGCGGATCGGGCGTTGGACTGGGCCTGGCGCACAGCTTGAAAGCTGTTGAAGCTATTCGGAGCGGGCAGACAGGAGTGGCAGCGACAGCCCCGGAATTGGGCTACTGTCGACCAGATCCCCTGCATCGTCGGGGCATGTCTGGTCGATGCGTCACGGCATCAGGGCAAGGGGAGGGCGGGATTTGTTCGGTAACTTGTCGGTTGAAAGATCAATTGAGAGGTCCGTCTAGGGTGGGGCGTTTTGAAGGGATGTCCTGACGGGGAACGCATCAGAGGTCAACAAAGCTCCCTTTTAGGGTAAGGGATACTAAACCCTTAGGGTTGACATCAGGGTTATGTACAGAAAGAGGACCTGGTCCACACGCCATATTGGAGGCTATCATCCTGTTCGATGTCAATTGACTGCTATTAATGCTCAACATCTCATATTTGTAGAGCAAGGAGCATTTTTCTGTTCATTTCTTTAACTTTGGCATGTTTGCAAACGCTGAATATCAAGTCTTGAAGTCTTCCTTCAGAAAGCTCCGGAAGCTCAGACCATCTCTGAAGCTGGAGCAACAAGCTGCATGTGGGGCTAACAGCTGAGGTGAGAGAGCTGTTTGAGAAGGTGCCCCTCCGCCGGCCGTCACCACAGCAGAAGCTGGCTGCCAGGTCCCAATCAGGCAGAGTCTAGAACAAAAGGTCACTGAAGATATCACCTCCGCAAAATACTTCAATACAAACCGTGAACATATTCTCTAATAATCACATATCTAACAACAGCCGAGATGTTTGCGCTTTACCTTACCGCTGAGCTTACTGGGTGAGTGAACAAAAAGTCTGAGGAAAAAACGAAAGCCAACTTACACCAAGCTTCTAGAGTCACCAACCTCCGCCCTGACGACAGCGAGGGAAACCCGTTCTGGTACACCTTCAAGGTTCAGTGCACCTCCTGCAGGGAGGTCCATGACAAGCCCGTCGGCGTGAGCCGCTTTGTAAGTTCCATTATGCAGACCATCTCGGAAAAGCCGAAGCATTCCCTTGCTCACACATTCCTCAGGAAAACAACGAGATGAGCGGCAGCCGTGGCGAGGCCAACTTTGTGTGGAAGTGCAAAAACTGCAAGAGAGAGTCGTCGGCTTCCATCAAGGCTGCCCCCGCCGCTTATGAGCAGACGGAACCTGCCAAGAAGCAAAAGATTATCGAGTTTGACTGCAGAGGTTTAGAGTTTGTTGAGTTCCAGCCTGAGGTTAGTCCATGTCCGATGTCCATGTATCAAAACCTCAGTGTACTAACATCAGATACGCAGGGCTCTTGGCTTGCTGAAGGCGTTGACTCCAACACCAAGTTCGCCGACATTGACCTGACTGAGGATGAATGGTTCGATTACGACGAGAAGGCCAACGATGAAGTCAGCATCAAGGAGCTCAAGTGGGAGATCAACCGGGCTTAAATCTGATACCTCGCTCTCAAAACATCTCTTTTGACAACATCCAGTCTAACCCTAACCCTCAACCTTCGGCCTTACTTGTGATGAACTGTTGATGCGACTGTTGTTTCGTGAACGGGAACGAGAATGGTAGGATGTAAGAGCAAAGGTGACACCTGAAACTTGATGCAGGTTGAAGGGGCCACTTGCGCCTTGATATCTCCCTTGGTTTTAAGTCCCTTGATGGGTAGGTAGATGTTGGTCTTTGCCAAAGGCGTTCAATCAACCGGGTGGCCCGTGCACCAACATTCGTTTTCTCGCCGTAAAAATCCAATTGAACAATTTGCATCTCTCACACTTCCATCAACCACCGACATCCGACCTTTTTATTGTCCTACGACACAACGGAAATCACGATGAACGGACCATCTTCAACCGAGCTCTCAGCGACGCTGGACTTTTTAACGGACGCCGCCCATCTGCTGGCAACGACAGCGCCAGAGACATCGGCGTTCCTCATGAACCAAAGAGGCAACCTAATGTTTGAGAACGAACTGCCCCAGTCCGACGTCCATAGACAGCACGTCTGCAGTTGCTGCGGCCATATCATGATTCCCGGTCACGGCAGCACTTTGAAATTTGAACACCAAAAAGCCGTGCGCAAGAGATTAAGAGCAGTCCAAAAGTTCACGAAAACGCCTGTCCAGACGAAGCAACAGAATCAAGAGTCTCGCAAAGGGCCAGTTAAGCGCATCACATGCGGCCACTGCACAAGGCAAACTGAGATCAAGTTCCCGGCCCCGGCTCCTATCTCGAGGCGCAGCATCAACTCGAAGACTCAACCACAACAACAAGCGCCAAAGACAACAACAGGGCTGAAGCCAAATGCGGCGCCTACCCTGGGGTCTCTTGCTGGGCTATCCGCACAAAAGCCCACCCCTTCTTCCAGTGCAAATAGCAAAAAGCGTGCCAAGTCCAGGAAGGCCGGACTTCAGGCCTTGCTCGACCAGTCCAATGCGTCCAAAGCCTCGAGGCCTCGTCTTGGACTGAGTCTCGCCGATTTTATGCAGAAATAAAGTTGATCTCTGTAATATAGAGACGCACGGGCCACCATTTGTTACCGTATTGGTAAAACCAACCTTCAAAGGCTGGAATGTTCCCGAAGCTTTGGGCACTGGCTCCATTGCACTGGGTCCATCTGGGCCCCGGCCGGGGTCAAGCTTATGTCACTTGTTCCACCCCTTGACAGAATGCCCCGCCAAACCCGATCGCCAATTGCCCCTCCAAAATTTTCTCCAAGGTCCCTATAAAAGTCACCAGCTGCTGATCCATCCCAACGGCCGTTTGCGACAATCCACACAGATATACCATACCAACATACACAATGCCCGAGGAAACTTTCACCCCTATCGGCCAGAAGGTCGAGGATATCGCTCCCGCCGCCGCCGAGGCCCAGGCCGAGGATGACGAGCCCCGCGGTGTCGAGGAGATCGAGTCTCTCTGCATGAACTGCCATGAGAATGTAAGTTGGAAGCTGTCGCAAACAGTCGCGCTCTTTGAATACCTGGCTAACAATGGCTTCCTAGGGAACCACACGTCTTCTCCTTACCCAGATTCCCTATTTCCGCGAAATCATCATCATGTCCTTCTCTTGCGACAAGTGCGGCTTCCAGAACAACGAGATCCAGCCTGCCGGCACCTTCCAGCTCAAGGGTGTCCACGTTGAGCTTCGCCTGACTCAGATGGAGGACTTCGCTCGCCAGGTCGTCAAGTCTGATACCGCCACTGTCAAGTTCATTGAGCTGGACGTCGAGGTTCCCGCTGGCCGCGGTCAGCTTACCAACGTTGAGGGTCTCTTGAGCACCATTATCGAGGACCTCGAGTCTGGCCAGGCGGACCGCAAGGAGCAGGCCCCCGAGGTTTATGAGAAGATCGAGGAGATTATCAAGAAGGGCCGCAAGATGCTCGCTGGCGAAGCTTTCCCCTTCCGTGTCTCCGTCGACGACCCGGCCGGCAACTCCTTCATCACCCCCGACATGCGCGACGGTGTTGGCAAGTGGGAGAAGCGCGAGTACCTCCGTACAAAGGAGCAGAACGAGGCCCTCGGTCTCACCGACACCAGCCACGAAGGCCTCACCGAGACTGGCGACATCATCCCCGACACCGTTTACGCTTTCCCCGCCACGTGCCCCGGCTGCATGCACCCTTGCACCACCAACATGAAGATGGTCGATATCCCCCACTTCCGTCAGGTCGTCATCATGAACACCACTTGCGACGACTGCGGCTACAAGTCCAACGACGTCAAGACCGGCGGTGAGGTGCCCGAGAAGGGCAAGAAGGTCACCATCAAGGTCAGGAACTCGATCGATCTCGCCCGCGACATTCTCAAGAGCGAGTCCTGCTTCCTCGAGTGCCCCGAGCTCAACCTTTCCGTCAACCCCGGCACCCTCGGCGGCCGCTTCACCACGGTCGAGGGTCTCCTCACCCAGGTCCGCGACGACCTCCACAACCAGATCTTCCAGACCGGCGCCGAGGACGCCGCCGCCGTCCACGCTGGTGACTCCCTCCCCGCTGAGGAGAAGGCCCGCTGGGACAAGTTCTTCACCGACCTCAACGCCGCCATCAAGGGCGAGCGCGAGTTCACCATCATCCTCACCGACCCCATGGCCAGCTCCTACGTCCAGAGCTTGGCTGACGACCCGGCCCAGCCCGATGAGCAGATGACTGTGGAGGAGTACACGCGTACCGCTGAGGAAGAGGAGGAGCTCGGTCTCACGGACATGAAGACCGAGAACTACTCTGAGGATTATAACGCCGAGAGGGACCAATAAATAATTGGTGGTTTTATGGCGGGGAAGGGAGGAATCTTGATGAATCTATACCACAGCGACGAAGGTGTTGTCTAACTTTTTGGGTTTCTATGGGTTCTCGAAAATACGGCATGGGTTGAAACGGGAGTTTAAAGAGATGATGCATGCATGATAGCAGCCGTCAGTCTGTTTTGTCATGAGAAGATACCACGATCGATTTTCTTTTTCTTTTCTTTTTTTGTTTTAGATATTATAGGCGTCTCAAAATGGATACATTACCTACATACATATACATCCTTTCTCTGATTAGACTGAAATCATCCTCTCAGGTTCAGCTTCCCAGGTTCAGTTCAGTTGGGCTTCTATCCATGTCTTGGTTACAAAGCCCAAGTACATCATCTGTCCATTGAGTCATATGTAGATACCGGAGGATCAAAGACCACACATAGCCAAGGTACTCTTGTTCACACACAGCATGTAGCACAAAGCGTGGCTTAGGCAGACGTCACTGAGAAGACAAGAATTATGTGACATCGATGTCGGCCGAAAAAGCGTCGTGAAGAGTTGCTACTTTTTTTCGGCTCTAGTTACTAGTTGTTCGTCAACACTCCTAATAAAAGTTCCGAGTGGGTGATATATTTGGTCTATTTGTGCGAACTGTCATTGTACGTTGAGATGCTGGGGGTAGGAAACGAAAGTACAGATCGGAGCGAGAGTTGTGATGAAGTCAAGATCCTTCATTGGATCCATGCTTGGCTTGGCCTGCCCCTGTGATGTTGAATGGAATAGGGATGAAGTGGAGTGGAGATGTTAGTGCAGATACTTAACAGTACCTTTTACAGCGGTATGTAGGCGGTCATGGAAGTCAAACGCTAACAGACACTGGCAGACTGAACATTTAGCGTCCAGATCGCAAAGACGACGGAGGGAGATGGAGGTTCTACCGATATCCCATCACCACAATCTGAACTCCAGACGTGACATTCAGCTGTATCGTCAAAGTCGTGATCGCAAATTCGGCAATGGGGCACACAACGACTCGTCGACCAATCACATGTGTAACTCCATAACGATTAAAAAACGTGATCAGCGAATCCTGCACCACGTTGATGCGAGTGGTTTCAGAGCCAAGAGCCCACTGGAGCGAGAGAGTGGTGGGCAGTCAGATTCTATCGAGATAAGGCACCACCGTTCGAAATGTCAGATGTACGCGAGACTTTTGAGACAATAACTACATGTCCTGTCCTGCTGGCTACTTCGTGAATGGTTTACCTAGAGATACTCAGTCCCACTTGGTTAGCTCAACTTCTGTGACTTTGTCAATCCAAGAGATGAGTGGCTCCTATGGTCTAAACCTTGGGCTGAGTGAGGTATTAAGTCCACCGAACTTCCACTTGGATCTGACTGACTGACTGACTGACCGACATGTCAGAGAGGAAAATGGAACTCGTTACGTGTAACCGCCTTTGGAGATCAGCAAAGCAGCCAAGGCCATTGAGAAGGCGAGCGGAGATCGCGTCTTTTTGCCCAAGCGAAACCTGGAACCTTTATTTGTCGGTGTTGTTGTGTTCCTAACAAAAAGTCACTGCACTCTTCCCATCAGTTTCGAACTGTTTAGGTAGGTACCTAGCCATCGTGATAGTACGAGATAGTAATTCCGAGGAGACATCAGATCAGGTAGGTAATAAATGGCAGAGATCCGATTCCCTCAAATCTAGCCTAGGATGCACAAAGCAGCCCCATTCATTCCATCAAATCGTCCGTTGAACCTGTGGATGTGCACGACGATGCAGCACCTATCGCCGGCCGGGGCTGCCGTCATGCTGATGAATGTCGGTCGGGTACTTGATGCCGGCTAACAAACAACCGCGGTGATGGAAGTAACTCCTCTCCGCCGCTTTCTGATTGGCTGTTACACGTTGTCGTCAATTAAAACAAAGAGTTCAAAAAGATTACCCACTTCATCCCCGTCTTTTTTGGCAAGTCTTTTGCTCTGCTTCAATGCGCCGTCCGGTTGTGTCCTTGTTAGCAGTCGTGATAGGTTGATGTTGGAATTGAGTTTCGTAAGATTTCTCAAATCGAAGTCAAACGAACAAACTTGCCTCTGGAGATGGAATCCTCGATCCGGTCTCCGCTAGCAGTTCAACTGTGATTTGTTTCTTTGTTGATCGTTACGGTTGATGGTTTCGACGACATGAAAACCGACGGGAGTTAACAGGCAAGAGCGGGCACCTATAACAGGGGGTGAATATAGTCCTAACAGTGCTCTGGCTCAGAGGGGCAACTGGTAGTTCAATGTCCGGATTCCCGGTGCAAGTCCGCAACACGTTAACAAGTCCGCAATCAGATCTGCTGCATTTGTGTCAAAGACACGGTTCCCGGTCTGTTTCCCAACCTTTGCATTCTCTCTTCCATTTTTCTTTTCCGACTCTGTGACTTTTCGGCCTCAACTCTCCAATACCTACTTACCACCTCAGATCTTCCCCACCGCCAACTCTTCGCCAATCATCATCTTATCTCTGCATTTCTCTCGTAAAATTAAGACAACTCATACTCTCTGCATCCGTTAACTCTAGAACTCACTTTTCCTCGCTGAATCTCAAGTCAAGACTATTTGACGACGCGTTACTAAGCAACTACCGAGATACTGTGTCCGGGTGTTCAACAGTCTTCTTTCCATCTCCACACATTACAGCTTTTACGTACTCTCGATCTACTTTATACCATCCATCCCTCCCTTAACTTCTCGATCGGGTACTGGGCAAGACAAACAAACAACACCGAGAACACGCGACACCGCTAGAACCGCCTAACTCTCAAAGTCCTCAACCGCGCTTCATTGCAAGAAGTCTGCAACACCAAGTTGAACCTGTCAAACGATCCCAGGCTCTTTGGTTAGCTATTCCAGCTTTGACGAACCACCTCAATTCAGCTGGTCAAAGCCAACAAGTAACCTGGGTCTTTTAGCAACCTTGCCTACATTCTCACCAACACTCTAGCTGATTGGTTCCTCCCTGGCGTCCTGGTTATCTCTGGCTCCAGAGGTAGTACCATTCTGTGCTCGTGTTGTGTTGGTTGTGGTTGTTGGTGGTTCAGGTTGTCGAGAAGGACGATTGCCACTTCTTCCGGAAGTCTCTATTTTGCAACAAGGTAATAAACGACCCTTCAAGTTTCATCCCTTGCCTCGAGTTTCACTTATACCTACACTATCTGTTACCGACTTTGGCGTGACTTTTCGCGCCGGCTGCATCCACTTGCTCCATTTACCAGTGTGTCCTTCTTCACCTTCTCTTGCTTTCTAATCTTTCTGTTGCCGTTCCTTCCATCCCATCTTTTTACTGGCCACCCGGCCAACCGGAGCACATTCACTCAACACTCGCCTCCCACACAAACACCACAACCTTACAGATCTCTTGGCATCCCCGTCCTTCACTGCCGGCCGTTTATTTTTTTTCCCCTTCACTTTAATACTCAAGGCAACTGGGGTTTTTCTCTCCACAAAACCAAACACGACTGCCGCTCTTCAACCTCTCCACCATCCTTCCTGACAACGCCTCACCTGCAAATAATGGCAGACATGGTGGACACAAGCAAGCCCGAGCAAGAGGCGGGAAGCCCCATGGCTGTCCAAGACAAGCCGGAGCCAGATATTGTCGTAGTCGACAGTGACAGCGATTCTGAAGTTCAGGGCACAGTTGCCGAATCTCCTCGAGCCAAATCTCCTCAGACAGAGATTCCCAACTCTCAAGCAGAGACAGACGGCAGTGTCAGTGGCAAGGAGAACGAAAAGTGAGTTGGTGATTCTTCGGAACTCAAACTGAGGCGGGTATTGTCTCTGCCGGTCGAGTTCTTTCCAAGATCCACCCAAAGTACCAACAAACGCTCTTCTTCCCGTTCCGTCTCCCAAAGTCGACCCTCCCCTCCCACATTGAACTCTTTGCGCCTTCAACCAACAACAGTCGACGGTTGGGTCTACCAACTGTCAACAAAACACCTTGGCTAACATGGATTATCTCATTAGGGCTGCTAACACTGTTCTTGCACCTTTGCAAACATCAAGGCAAGTTCACTACCCTCCTCGCCTATCCTTCATTCCTTCCTCCACTTCTGCATCAGAATCCCTTTGGTCACGTGGAGGGGTCCTACCGCACCCGGTGGCAGCAGAGACACCATGTACATTCATGTGGTTGGTCTCAAACGGTCAAAGGTCTGCCTGTTGGTAGTCACAATCGCCGTTGGTTGTCAGACCCTTCCCTTGTTGATGGCAGCCTAAGAGAGTCACACAATGCCTTTCTTGAGGCCATCTCATGTGTCATCTCAAGGGCTTCATAGTCATCATCCCTTGCCCGTTCACTTTATTTTCATCCACATCTCTTACTCAGTTGCCGCCTGCTTTCTCTTGTCTTCTACCCTTCACACGCATTGTCATCGTATCGCAATACCGCAACCTTCACTATGGGCAGGTCGAGGCGTATTCGCAGTTGGTCTGTGATATTCCCTCGGCTTCTGAAGACAAGCCCTCTTTACAACCATATTAAGCCCATCTCAAACCAGGAACAACCTACTAACTCCCTCTACAGCGCCGACGACAGTACCACCAAGGACGTCGGAATGGAACCAAATCCTTCCGACACCGTGGTAACTCACGACTACCTTGATGACGACGACAACAATGATCTCACACCCCCTCCCGAGAGCCCTACCCCACCCCCGAGTCACTTCGAGGACACAGTTAGCCATTCCTCTGAGCTGCCTGTCGGTGCTGAGGATGAGATAGTGGTCAACAACGCACGCACCGTCGAGTCACCCGCACCAGCTGACCAGGAATATGTCGAGATGGCGGACAGTGAGGAGAAGCCGCGCAGGCTGGTCGTGCTCAGCTCTAAGCGAAAGCGAGCAGGCACCGGCGAGAACACTCGCGACGATATCTCGGAATCCCCGGCGGCCGAGGAGTGGAAGCCACGCAAACCTCGTAATGGACCGAAGAAGACGCATGGAGTTGGCAATGTCAAGAGCGTCAAGCTCGGTTACTGGAGGGATTCGATCGCGGAGGACAAGAGGGATGCTCACTCTGTCATAGGCTTCATCGACGTCAGAGACAGGTTGCGTACCAAGATCGAAACGGTCAGCAGGGACGGCCGTAGCCTCATTCATCGCTATCCGCTGCCGCCTGGCCCTGGCGGTAGCTGGGTTACTTTCGACAAGATCGTCTTCGACCCTCATCTG
The DNA here is from genome assembly GCA_009805235.1 of Neurospora pannonica FGSC 7221. Taxonomy (NCBI): domain Eukaryota; kingdom Fungi; phylum Ascomycota; class Sordariomycetes; order Sordariales; family Sordariaceae; genus Neurospora; species Neurospora pannonica. Next base: position 34,624 of record RANY01000311.1, read on the forward strand.
GTCAACCTCGACCACTTCCAAGTCAAGGAGTACGTCAAGGTCCGATACGAGCAGATGCAGGCCAACCTCCCCGACGTCAATTCGAAAGAGGCGATGCTCGAAGCTGTTCAGCAGGCCATAACCAGAGTGGCCGCTAACCCACCGCCCGAAACCAACGCCGTGCCCGCTATCGCGTACGGCCCTGATATTCCAGAGCATGCCATCACCAAGCCAGAGCCCAAAAGACGCAAGGTTGTTAGCGCTGCACCTGTCGAAGACGTTCTCACCGCCGTCGACATTAGTGGTCGTCCATCAAGAGTCGTGGTCGGCACCTGGAAACACTCCAGTGCAGCTAATCGGAAGGATCGGCACGCCGTCCAGGGCGTCTTGGCTCAGAACGAGAATTTCCGCTGCAAGATTGTCAATACCAACCCTGACGGTAGGGAGGTCGGTGGAAACTTCCCGCTTGGCGCCGGTCAGATCTGGTGCCAGTGGGAGGATGTTGACTTCCTCGATCACCTGCAGGGCATGAGCAGACCGCAGATCAAGGAGTACGTGCGCGTCCGTCAGCGCATGATGGATTTAGGCGAGCTTCCGGAGGACAGGGACAAGAACGATCAGCTGGCAGTTGAAGAGGCCCTCAGGCGTCACGCCCAGGGCTTGTCGAAGGATGAGCCGATGACCATTGACCTCGACTCTTCGCCCGCTTTGCCCATGAGGGGTACCCGCCAGCAGCAGGAGCAGGCCACGAACGGCAACATGAATGGTGGCTACGAAGAGATGGAGGACATCTCGAGACCCGCCAGCGTCCCGCCGCCTCAACACCACGAGAACAACTTCCGCCCCATCCGCCAGAGCACCCGTGCCCCCCGCCACTCCCTCCCGGACGTCCAGCTCCGCGCCGCTAACCGCGGCCCTCAGCAAA
>RANY01000312.1:0-35514 GCA_009805235.1 Neurospora pannonica FGSC 7221
ATCCTCGCGGCAGCGGCCGCAAGCCGCGCCACCACCGGGGCGGTCGCAAATCCAGCCCTCGTCCACGCACAGGACGCAATCTTCGCCGGCAGCGGCGGGGACAGGGACGGGAGCCAGGCCGTGAGGGTCGGCATTGGTCTGCCAGAAGAAATAGTTAGTTGACTGGTGGATGAGGAAGACTAATGCATGAGGAAGGCGACAACAAAAGACAAAAGAAGTAATAGGGGCTTATCACAGCAGCCAAGAGCTGGGCAACGAGGCACATAAAGACGTTCGAAAATAACAAGGAGTTGGATAAGGACCAAGGAAAGAAATGAATGAAAGAAAACAACTCCTAGCCTAGCTAGGTGCTTTGCTTAACAACCTCCATTTTAAGTGGAAGACTGCCTTCCTTGCTCAGTTCTCCTCATCGGGAACTCCAGCCCTGTCCTCCCTATTCTGAAAGCTAGAAAGAGCAGCCAACTGGGCTTCCAGTTCCCTGACTATCGAGTTGTGGAACATCCACATGAGAGAGCTGGCAGGGCTTCCTGCTCTCAAAAAGTGCTGTTCATTCAGCAGGTCTTGACGACTACACCCGATCGCCAATCTATGGGCAACGATGCCCCTGGCTTGGACCACGAGAGGGAGGTCCCGATTCCAATCTGCATCAGAAGGACAATTGTTAGCATTTGATCGTGGGAATGGATGTAGTGTCATGGAAAAACGTAGGGAAAGCATCGAGATGCGATTGTCATACTGCTGAGATATTCTCACCTCTTGGGAATTCAATCCACCTTGTCACAAAAGTCAGTCTCTCGTTCATCCTGTTTTAAGGAGTTGATGATTGATGCAGTGACAGTACTTACGGCATTATGAAAAGGAAGCAAGGTGATTTCGAGGTAGTCTCGATGTGGGTAGTGTTCTCCCGCTGGTTTGCGATTATCGTGAGACGCGATGTAGGTATTCGCAGAAAAATTTAAAGTTGACGTGGTGATCGCGCAACGGAGAAAGGTGGAGGAAAAGGAAAAAATTTCTGAAAAGGTATATATGGAAAGAACAAGGAGTCAAAAGGATGGATGCGCCTTCCTACCCCCACGTCATCCAAGGCAACAATCGCAGCCTGGATGAGATGAAAGGACACAAAAATATGTCCAAATGACTTTAGGGCTTTTCAAATTCGTGCAACTCCCTCACTCGAATTTTTCAGTTGCCTTCACTGCTCGGGTATGAAGTCATACCTCGCAGAAATATGGCCATTTGGCGTTTGTATCAAGCAAAAGGCCCCACGCAACTTTGATCTGAACTTTGGTCCTTCTTCCACTTCACGCTTCTTATTGTCCGGCCTGTCTTCTGTTGTTGTGTACTTGTAGGCGAGATTGAACGCACGAAAGAAGAATGGTAACGTGTTTGTGAAGCTCTTGCATCATTCCAATGCGCAGTCTTGAAAGCCGAAACGCGGAGCTTTTGAAGAAGGTAGCCAACGATGTCGGGGAGTGGTGGCATTATCTGGACTACAGGTGGAAACGATCATAAGCAAAAGAGTGGGAAAACGCGGTTGAGAAACTTCTCAATGATGAAGGCATTCATCTTTGAGTCAGCGCAGGGAAAGACACGCCCGAGTTGTGAAGACTGAAGGGACGACTAGGAATGCCGCAGAGACGGCGCACCGACGAAGGGTCGGCATCAGACGGGACCTCGTTACCATCCTCGGTATGGGAGCGGCCGCGACCAAGGGTGGGCATGGGCTCACGGGCACTCCGAGAGACGAGCGAAAGCCCCAAAGAAGGAGAGCGGGGAGAAACCGACTCACGGGCCGAGGGACCGCCGACAGGCGGGTCATCCAAGTCCATCATGGACGACAAGTCGCCAGCGCCACCTCCGGAGCCATGAGAACTCGAAGAGGAGCTGCCATCGGAACTCGAGCCAGAAGAACAGGTGACGAGGCATGATGCTGGGGGGTGGTAATATGGGATGTCTGTGGTTCCGTTGTTGCGAAGGACAATGTCGCCCTGATATAGAGAATGGCCCAATAACCATGCGTTGCCGGAGGTTGCGATGATAGAAATGGTTACGTGGTTGATAACCGACTTGAATGGCTCTATCGCTATAGCATATCCTTCCGTTGATAGCGGGAGTTCGATGAGGATAAGATTGGTCTGCTTGTGCTGCTGCTATTGTTGTCGGCACTCAAACTGTCGCCTTTTCGGCCACTTTGGCTTTGTGTTTCTCGCTTCGCTGGTGTTGGCGTAAATGTCCGGGGAGCCCGAACGGAATATTGCAGTCTTCGCAATAAAATCGCTTCAATGCTATCGCCTTTTCCGCGGCTTCCCTTCTCATTTTCTTTCGCATGGATTTTTCCGTTGGCAAAATACCAGACGTTGCGTCTTTGTGTTTCTGGTTTTGCTAGTATCGGCGTAATAGGAAGCTATTCTTGAATAGAGCGTCACAACCTTCGCAATAGTACCGCTTCGATACTATAGCCTTTTGGGCGTCTTTGTACTTCGGGGTTTGCTGGTATCGGTTTAATAAGTGGTTGTTCTTGAAGGGGATGTCGCAATCTTCGCAATAATACCGCTTCGAAACCATATTGTCTTATCGCCATCTCTTTTCCCTCGCTATTCTTTCCGCACGGATTGCCTTTTATCTGTCCATTGCATCCTCACCACCGCCATTTACAATCTCTTCTAGTGACTCGGATTGATTTTTCCTTAAGAGCCCCGGAATATTTGAGTGCAACGGGTTCTGTCTGTTGATCCCAATATACTCGTACTTGTCCTTGGACCAAGGACAAAGGTCCCCCCTCTTCTTAATTTCACAACCTCTCGGTGGCATAAGCTGAGGAGAAGACGACACTATGGCCCTGGAGGCGAAATTCCTCCGCGAAGCGCTCGTTGACATAATATGGGTAGCTATGAACGATAAAACCAACCCCCAAATCCGTCGACTCCTTCCCTCACTCGAAATCATTACCTCCCTCTTTGCCATGTCCAGTGTCAAATTCGCCCCCGGGTTAGCAGACGTCCTCTGTTGTTTTGACCCCCCTACCACTACATTCTTAAAGTCCTTGCCGAATGAGTTATCTCGTGATATGTGGGGTGTCTATGTCTTGGTTTTCGAAAAACCAGGCTCCCAACCAGCGATATACATCGGATCGAGCACCAATGCCAGCGGCAGAATTAGACACCGTGTCACAATCATCGGAGGACTACAAGCCTCCCAACGCCCACAACATCGAGGAGGACCGGGCGTGAGACAGACGCCAGGGGCGCAGGGGGAACGGCAGGAGACGACGCCGAAAGATCATGGTCAATGGTTTGGTTGTGGTTGTGAGGGAGGCGGTGGAGGAGTAACCACTTCCGAGGACGGGGCCGAGGGGGGCCGCCGCCACGGACTTTGTCGGCAATGTCAACTCTCGTTATGTATTTGTACAACTGAAACATCCTGAAGAATGGCCAAACACAAATAAAAGCCCCACTGACGAGCCAAAAACCCACCAGTAGCCTTCGCATGCGTTGTGGAGATGCAGAGGTATCTGGCCATTTCTCTCCAGCCATAATCTCCCAGATTTTATGGGCTTCTGTACGTGCATATTCGAAAAAACCGACTAACAACGAAATAGAGAACCCGATAGCGAACCAGGCTCCTGGCGGTAGCCCCCCGTGTACTACACCGTTGCTACAGGCATGAGCTATTATTACTAAGCTAGGTGTAGTTGTTTGACTGGCCGATACGAGCGTACTCGTTATGGTAGAAGTGATGGTCGGCGTGCCCTGGGTGCCACTGGGTTTTGTGGCCAAGTGGGACCTACGGCCGGAGGGACCCGAATGAACAACAGGGGAGCCAGAAGCGGACAAAGATGAAGAAGGGGCGGCAGCGGCAGCGGCAGCGGCAGCCAAAAGGAGCGGGCGCAGGGGCCGGAGAGAAGTAGGAGGAGATGGGCTTGGTATGATGGCCCTTAGCGCCCTTGGTAGTCTTAGTGGGTGCCATTTTGCTGCTGTTGTTGGTGTTGGTGTTGTTGTCGTTGGAGTTGGAGTTGGCGCCCAGGGACAAGTACCGAATAGACTCGGGCACACAGGCACCGGCGTGCGACTGGAAGATCCAGCGGGGTGTACGCACTTGGGACTGGGGAATGTTCTCAATGATAGCAGGGGAAACATCACCATTGGGGACAAGGCATTCGATATCCACAGCAACCCCGACATCTCTGGCGGAATCGAATGCAACAGCATTATCAGCGATGATGAGACCATTGTCAGCTGCTTGGCTCCCGTTTCAAGGGAGGTTGTTCGGTTGAGCATGACCATTCGTTTCAAGATGCAGGACTGCTTCCAACAGAAGAGACCGAGCCGGCAAGAAGGTCTCCCATGGGCCCGTCGGTCCCTCCATACGCCAGACTTTGACTGTTTTGACGGCAGCGTTTTAAGCTGCTTGACCATGGACAACTCTGTCTGACTGCGATGGACTTGGTGAAGTCAGCTCCGGTCCTAGGCGCCGCGTCGAACAGCTGCAACACCGTAATTGGGATCTCCATCTCTGCCAGGATTTCTCCCAGGTCAAACTGCTCAATTCCATACTCCTCAAGCCCTTTGATGTGCGAGCGGGCCGTTTCTACTTCAAGATGGCCTCGGCCTTGTCCAAGATCTCCTTCGCTTTCTTTCCTGTCTCGCGGATCATGTCTCTGGTTATGGCGGGAGTCTCCAGAGGGACAGTTGCTGCGGGCGCAGCGGTGGGATCTTTGGTCTGTCGTCTTCCATTACCACCGGTTCCGCCGCCTTGGGCTTCGTGACAGGCTGCAGCGAGGGTCCTTTCTTCGGCACCGGATGCTTGGAAATCTTCGCAGGTGGGTCGAGAACCTATGCTGTCATTGCCCCGTCTGTCATCGATGCTGTCAAGGTTGCCGTCATCGGAATCACTGCTTTTATCTGACTTGTGGCTATTTTACTGGGTTTGTTGGCGAACAGGATTCGTAGTCGGGTTCGTTGTAGAGATTTGTAACAAGTCCAACATTTCTGTGCAAAGGATCAACCACAATGACTCCCACTCACAAGGCGGCAGAATATGTGGGTTGCTACTTCTTTTGTTCACTTTGTGTCCGCCTTCCTTCGCTCTTCCCCTGAAATTGGGAAATTGCTTGGCGCGCCCTGAGCCGATCTTTCCACGTCCCGATGGCCCCGCGTCAGCAAAAATACCGTCGCGCCTTGTGCAGAACGAAAGGAAAGAATACCATGAATACGCTGTTTCAAGTAATTTCTCTCCCATTGTGTCATTATTCTGCCAGTAATTGGCGGAAAAGTGTTTCAAAACTTTGAGTGTCTGTCCGAAGTCGGATCGTTGCCTGAATCCCGACCTGAGCGCATGCATTTCGGGTTGAGACCACAAACAATATTACAGCCATCTATTGACCCACAGCAAGAGAAATGTGAATAGAATTTATTTGGCGTAGACGTAATCACCCCTCTTCTATCTCCCATCTATCCCTATAAATATCACTGTTCGTTGCCCTTGGTTACCAGGAGAAGGACATCAAACTTTCGACGTCGAGCTTTCTTGCTTTTGTTTTTCTGCTTTCAAGCCAACATACCAGACAGCCACGAACAATCTCGCAGCACCTTCCCCACTCCAAGTTACAATGGCGTAAGTAACCTCTCCTTTCTACTCCTCCCACCATCCCCAAACGGCGAGAACGAAGCTAACTCTGCCTCCAGGTGGATCGAATTCGAGAGGGGTAAGCAATGGGAATGACCAAATCCAACACCACGTCTTCCCATTTCCATGACCCACGACTAATCAAATACCTCCTCTTCTGCTAGACTGGACCTACCAATGGCCTTTGGTCTTGCAGGCCAAAAACCTCGTGGACCACCGTCTCTCGATCGGCGCCGACACCCATGCGCTGCTTTACGAGCAGCGGTGGTTGAGGGCCGCCCAACCCAACCGTAACATCCCTTGGATGTTTTACCACGCCGTTGTGATGGAGCTGGAGGGTCGCTTGTAAACGCGTTACGTCTGTTTATTGCGGTAAGAATCCACTTTTTGCGATCGAGATATCTTCGAAACAACAACCGAGACTGATGTGATTGTTGTTGAACAGATCCAAGCCCACAGAAGTTCCTTTGCTGGATGTAGCGCTTGACGCCGAATCCTCAGATTTCCTACAGACGAGCCGAGGGAGTGAAGGGAACGTATACCGATACCTTGCTCCCTACATTCTTAACAGGACGGCTGGAGTAGAGCTAGGTTTCTCTCTCCTTTTTCCCATCGCTTGTATTTGACAAGAAAATCCACGCTTTGCTTCGCTCTCTTTTTGCTGTTTTTCCTCTTGTTTTTTTCTTTGACGCTTTCACGCGCGTTTTCTTGTTGTATTTGTGCCTGTCAAGACTTCGTTGGTTCTTTGGTTTCGTCTTGATTTTCCCTTCTCCTCATGCTGCTTGCGATGTCCTCCGGTCGCCTCTCCCTCCTGCTCCTCACAGTCTGCTTAGGTCATGCTCCTCGCTTCTCGAGCACTCTCGCATTTGATGACTTTTGTTTCTGATAGGTTCAAGGAACAAAGGCGGCTAAAAACCACTACCAGTATTCCTTTTTTGCTAATATTTGCTGTCACCAGACATTCTCTTCAGCCCTTCCAGCCTACTTTTGCTCGGCCGTTCAAGTCCTCTCCGCTCCTACGATTATTCTACCGTCACGAGCCAGTCAACGAAGACAGAAGACCACGACAAGAAGAGGCGAAATCCCGAAAACGAAAAATAAACGTCCATCTCCCAGACACTAGACGCCGAATTCCGAAACCTAAAGCTGTCATGTTACAGAGAACATGATGCACTCAAAGCGGAGAACAACAACAGAAAGCAGAACGGCAAGCAAGCTATGTCAATTGAAAGGAATGCCACGCGTTAAAAGCTGGGAACCACAGAATAGTACTCAAAACAGATGCACCGGCTCACGAATCACCGACTGATCGCCCTGCCCGCCTGCTCCCCGCCCGCCATGGACGCAGCCCAAGAACCCCTAATTTTTTGCCATAGTCGACCTGTTCCTCCGCTACCCTTCAAACCTTACTCCGAAAGATATGAACCATTTTCGAGAGCGATCACGATCGCATTGTGAAACATATATCTCTTGGTACCCTTTGGGCTACGGTACCGCATATGCCTCTGCTCCGTTCGCAGAGCAGTGTGGCTGACACCAGAAGCCAGCTGGAACAGGATATGCACTTTGACCTGGAAGGCCAGGGGAACGGCGGGTACCCAATCTATGTAGTGATGTCAGCTTGTACGGCTCATTATACAGGAGAAGAAAGGGGAGAAAGGGAGGGAAGGAAGTAAGTGAATGGGATGGCGAGGGCAAAGGCGATGGATGATATGCGATTAAGCAAGGTGGGTGGGGGTGGGAGCAGGAGGCACTTGATGGAAGCGCATAATGTTGACGTACCTCTTTCGAAGGAGATATAGCTGGAAAGACCGTTTATTAGCTTTGGTGGTGCATAAGGAGAGGAAGGCATCTTCAGGATGGTGCTTACGGTTCCCTGGGGGCTTGCGAGAGCAGATTCCAATTATAAGCCATGGTGATAAGCTTGTGAGTGCTCCAAAGGGTAGGAGTTTATCCTGTACCCGGTGCTGGGGGTAAAGAATATTGTAGGTTGTGACCACGAGAAGGGCGGAAGTGTGATGGCTAGAAAAAGAAATCTGGAAACCTGAGGAGTTGATATCTATATCGGCGACGGATAAATCCCAATTCACTGGCCATTGAGCTCAACCTTGAATCTCGTTTTTAGTTACGGTGAAGGGAAGAGGTTGAGTCAAAAACCCGAGAACCTACAGTTGACCAGGTTTAAGCCAGGTTCTGGTCGGGTGCAAAACCTTGAATCCCTTCACCCTAACCATGATCGAGAACCTAAACCTTTCACGGGGAACGCCTCGACCAAGCTACGATATGCAAAGTGATCAACCCTGACATGACGAGCAAGGAAAGAGCATCGGACAGAGCACATCGAGAAACCAAAAATGGAAGAGATGAAAAAAAAATTGAATTTCGCTATGCCATGTCCAAAATATCTAGGCGGCCGTGAGGCAGGTCTCTATGAATTCGAGAATAACTGCCAAGATGTTGTGTTTTTCTTCCCTCAATCTGCTCCAGCTCCCATCAATCCCTTGTATTCGGTGCTGCCCTTGTTTCCTTCTCGTTGATTCGGTCGAGGGTGGGATGTGATTTGGGTAGCACGGGGTAGTAAAGGGGGTTTGGTTATGTCTGTGTGCAGGTGAAGAAGCTGTTCCTCCGATTTGTTTTTTGCCAACACGAGGGCAAATTCCGCCACTGTAGTTTGCTTGTATCCTCCAGCTACTGAACAGTGCAGCCCGCTCTTTGGTTGTTGCCAGTGCGGCCGGTCGTCGTCGGGAGCCGTGAGGGTGTTCCCCTGCGGGTGGTGGACATAACGGGGTTATCTTCAAGCAAGAGGATGATTGTCGTGTAGAAGCAAAACTCCGGTGACTGCACATCGGGTACATGTCTCCAGATGCCGGTCAGCGGTCCGTCATGCTCCAGCATTTGTTTGACCCTCTCCTTCTCTCTGAGGACCAGTTGCTCGACCAAGAGTTTTGATCGGTCGAATCCTTGGGCGAGGCGGTCTTGCACCAAGCGGCGAGCTAGGTCGTGCATATTGGCTGTGGGGTCGAAGTCTGTGGGGGAAAAAAAAAAAAAAAAAAAAAAAAAAAAAAAAAAAAAAAAAAAAAAGAGATGCCTACCCTTTTCGAAAGAGATGCACCTGGTGATCGAATGTCAGCTTTAATTGTCCCATGAAGCAAGATAGATATTAGGGAAGAGAAGAGCACTTACGGTTCCTTGGGAGTCTCATCGACGAGAGTCTCAGCAGGCGTGGGAGGAAGAGTCTCTTCGGCCATGAGCGTTTCAGGTGTGGAAGGAAGACTCTCTTCTGCCACAACAGTGGGCGTGGTGGAAAGAGTCTCTTCAGCCACGGGAGTTGTGGCCGGAGTGGGAGGACGCTGTTGATCTCCAGGCGTCGTCGGCTGAGTATGTTGTAACATGGTAAATGAGGATATGCCGCTTTCGGACGGCATATGTTGGTAAAGTGATGGCGGAGTGGTACCGAACATGATGATTGTTGTTTGGAGGTAGCGAAGTAAAATGGCTGTTGGTCGCTGGATTGTAGATAGGGAAGATGGATAGATGACTGTGTGATGGTGAGTGGAGGGAAGAAAAGAAGAGAGGAAGGGCTCTGAATGAAGAACATCTTAAATACGGCCCTGGAGGTAACAATTTGTGCAGCATCGATGCCCGTCCCATATCATCTGCAGTGTCGGACTTTGGAATTTTCTCTTATGCAGGGACCTGTCGCCTTAAGAGGAAAAAAAGAGTCGGTGCAGATCCTCGGAGTCCGTATGTTAGTTTCGGGGACAAGTGTTTAGGTCTGCTGCAATGCGTTATGCGAGTCAAATCAATTGCTGCAGCTTGTGTGAAGCGCATGGTGTAGCTAATATGACCGAAATTGACCTAAAATTTGTGCTATGATATCATCGAAAGTGTCTGGTCGAGAGAAACAGAGAAGAAAGCCACTTGGTGATGTCAACGTTGCCGGCATAGTTTGCAGTAACTCAAAGGGGAGAGAGGGGGCAAGGCCACGTAGTGTCAGACTAGGAACGTGAATGAAACCAGTTTGTAGGGTGGAAAGCAGAGGAAAAGGGGCAAATGCGAGAGAGGAAGAAGAAAGAGACAAAGTTGGCTGGAAACCTCGCGTTGTGGATTGCATGCCACATGCGTTCGAAGCCCGCATGCGTCCGGAGATCCGAGACTGTGGTGACTATCGGAGTCCGCACCTTAAGCCTCATACTTAGAGGTAGATACGTCGTCGTGGAGTTTGACCGGCCGAATAACCGATTTCACGTGTCTCGCCATTCCCCTACTCCCCATCAGAAAACCCCCGCCTGGTCTTCACGGCAGCGGATGCGGTTCCAATATTCTAATTCGGAGACGATAGCGTTGTGGAAGAGGTACACCAGTGTTCCCACCGGGCTCGCGTCTCTGTACTCACGCTGCTCCCTTAGTAACGCCGTTATGCTGATTCCTGCACACCTGCAAGCCCTGACGAGAAACGTGGCTTGCACGCAGAGAGAAGTATTCGCGTCCCAATCTAAGAGAAAGCAGTGTTAGCCTGTGATTAGAGGAGGTTGCGCGTCTTGGATCCGGGCAAGGAAGGTGGTGCTAGTGAAGAATCGGTTTCCTCTCTTGCACTGGCTCGGGGACTCAAAAGGAAACTCACCGCGACTGAAGGTGATGTAACTGAAAGCGAGTTAGCCTATGATCAAACTCAAAGCATCTGAACATTAGCAAGATACTTCCATACTTACGGGCGTGTGATAGTTCCAGGGTTGGGAGTATGACCGTCGCCTGACATGTTTTGAATAGATTCCTGTAAAGTCTTTGGGTTTCCACAACTAGTGACCTTGCTTGAGGCTCAAAGAGCAAATTCACGTAGCTGAAGGGAAGTCAAAAGTAAGGAAGCGCAAGACAGGGAAGGGGAAGTTAAGTAGAAGAGCAGAAGGGGAACTCATCAAGAGCCTAGGTACTCATATTCTCACGTATGTATCGTCACCTGGTGAGCAAGAGACAAGTCATCAGTGACCAAGTCTGGAAGAAGGACAAAGGTTTTCGCTTATTGATGTGTGTTTGCGGCTGAGAGACTTGACTGTGACATTTCCACCTGATGAACTCTGGAGCAACCAACAACTTTTGTTTCCGTCCGAGCCCTGGTCATGACCACGGATGCCGTTTGCTATCGTGAGTCTTGTCCAGAATGTTTGCTTGACGGAGTCAAAATCGTGTCAGAGCTTATGTCGTCCATAATCTGATGTGGTGACTTATTGTGCCTCCAACTTGACGAAGATCGCTGAGAAGACCATACGCTCAAGTCCGCGTAGGCCTCATTCTAGCCCAGTACCTGACAGCGAGTTCTCCAGGTCCAGGAATCATCCGTCCCGTCACATACACACAGCCGCCAGCTGGCAGCATCAGAAATCCGTACCTTCCTGCTTGCATCCCAAACCTGCACCTCCCCCTCCGAGCCCGGGCCCCTCTGCATTTCATCCCATCCCATCCCGCCTCAGCCCCAAGCCCTATGCACCAGGCACCAGGCACCACCTGCAGGGCACCATATAAGGTCCGATACCAGACCCCAATACCAGAACGGGGCCCAGTGGTTGTATGGCCGAGTGGTTCCGTTCATGAAAACATTGCCGGTGTGCGTGGTACCCGTGGTACAGTTTTCGTAGGTCGCTGACTGGAGGATTGTGGTTCGTTCCACAAGCTTAACAGGGCTTCTGAGCTTTTTGGCATTTTTGTCGCACTCAACGCCGATTGAAAATATTTCAGACGTGCTCTTTGGAATTTTCACTTTCTTTTGCAAACTTGAACGCGTTTCTCATTTTGATTTTTGGTCGGAATATAGGCGGTCCCCAAACGGTTGAGCTGCACCCCCCTCAATCTTACCGACCCCCTCCCGTCTTGCTCCTCCTCCTCCTCCTCCTCCTCCTCACTGCTCAGGAATGGACAGGCACATGGATGCATCCTGACGCCACTTTTTGACTTGAAATACCATCAAATGTCGCTCGTAATCTTTGGAGTGTCGCTCTAGGTTGCTTTGCGTACGAGTCGTGTTTCTGGTGGGATATCTTGCGGAAGCCTTGGAAGGCATGTCAACTCGCACGTCCCGAGTAACTCGTCGAACTAGCTTCACCTGATCACATGCTGAAAGAAGTGCACCTTTTTCGCACTGATGTTGACAACGCTGTAATAAATTGCTGTATCGGTGTTCGTAGAGATAGAAGCTATTCCAGTCGTGCTTTCCTGCGGATCCCCCGAATCCGACGACAACATCTGAAGAACTGATCTCGTGTGTTCCTTCTGGCACCGTCATATCGTTCTTCGACCCACCATTTTCAAACCCACTAAGTACTCTTGTTGAACATCCCCTTAAAGAAGCCCGAGCTCTGCGGTCTAGGCTGGCGCTGCAGCGCTGCAACTGGCGCCGGTCGCAGCGGCGGTGACGTCGGTGTTGAAGCCGAAGGTGGCGGTGACTTGCCCGGTGCTCCTCCACCTAGACTGACTTGACTATTGCTGATGGCGGTGCTGCTTCCGCCACCAAGACTTGATCCACTATTGCTATTGTTGTTGAGAAGAGGACTGCTCCCCTGATCCCTGACGACGTGGTACGGCTGGTAGTACTGGGGCTGCCCTTCGTTTGTGTAGACAACATAGCCGGCAATAGGGGGGCCAACCTGTGTTTGTACTGTTGGGTTGTATGCCCCTGGTTGTGGTTGCTGTTGCTGCTGCTGTTGGGCTTGCTGCTGCAAGTGTTGCTGAGGCAGAGAAGTTGGCGATACAACTTCAGGGGCATTCTGGGGATCATGAGCGTGGCCTGGTGGGACATATGGTTGATATATGTTGCCATAATTTGCTACCATGCCCTGATGCGATATCGCTGGAGTAAATGACTGACCCCAAGAGCTGCCAACGTAAGAAGACATATCACTGTACGCCAGATACTGACCGTTCCCTGTTTGAGCCGCCATGGAAGAAAGTGCTTGATTGTATGCCGCCCATTGGTGAAATGCCTGTTGTGCTTGTTCATTTTCAGAAACCGTGGCCAACCCTGGAGTGGCGACTGTGCTCGGTAGCTGCTGTCTTTGGAATGTGGGCGTTGTTGGGGCCTCCGGGATCTGATCATTGGGCTCAGAAGCGGAAGAGTAGGTGGGGTGGGTTGGCTCTGATATTTGCCGTCCTGCCGATGCTAGCTTCACAATGGCGCCGTTTTGGTTGCGTGGATGCTGCTGCTGTGGTTGCTGAGGATGCGCTGCCTCTTGTTGATCGTGGCAGCCATCACTTGCCGACTCCCCTCGCTTATCCCCAGCTTGCCAAGTGACTCTACGAGAGAACCCACGGGAAACCTGACCCTCGGGTGCGGCGTAAACAGATACTTCGTACGAATCCTCTGTATCCATCTCCAAGGACTCTGTATTTGACTTCAGACCTTCTCCTAGGTGCTGCTCGGAATTCGCAATATTTGCGTCATCCGGCGTTTCATTCTCGAAACGAACCCGTCCAGCTGTAGGCTCCTCTTGGTCTTCTTCTTCGTCGTCATTTACCTGTCCTTCGTCCTCCTCATCTTCCAAATGGTCATCCGAATCCTCGTCCAGATTTTGTGCCCCCTCATCGTCGTAGTTAAGACCTTGCGGAGCTGCCATGGCCGCTCGCACAACTCCAGCCACCGCAGTGTTCCCGGTATCCATGGCAGACTTCAGAGCCAACATGATCTTTGAGACATGGTTGATCAAAACCTTCAAGCAGCTTGTTTGGTCTTCTGCGAGTGCCGCTTTCAGTGCGTTCGTCCCATTGTTAGAGAAGTGCATAACATCTGCACCCTTCTTCAAAACCGGACGACACTCCGGTCTCCTTCCCTCGCCGCAACAATAAGAGCCGTGTCGCCATCCGCATTGGCCGCGTTGATGTCAGCTCCAGCATTAAGAAGCTTCTCCAGGGATTCCGTGCCAGATATCTGCTCCACTGCATTGATCAGTGGTGTAGATTGGTCATAGCCACCGTGAACGTTGACATTTGCTTTCTTATTAACAAGCAAATCCAAAATCTCTGGATTGCCGTACATTGCCGCTGCAAGTATTGGAGGTGCGTCTTGCCCACCGCCAAGGTTTGGGTCTGCGTTGTGTTCGAGAAGTAACGAGACGATATCCTTCCAGCCAGCCTCGGTTGCTGCTTGCAGGGCGGTGCCTTCAACAAATTTTTCGCTTTTTGTGAATGCGTTCACATCCGCACCTCTGTCAAGAAGCTCTTTGACAATGTCATAATGGCCTTCCGATGCCGCTGTCTGAAGAGCCCATCCATCTGGTGAGTTCACATCAGCGCCTGCATCAAGCAAGAGTCGCAGAATGTCTAATCTCCCATCGTATGCTGCGGCTGTGAGGGCATTCCCGTACCTGGCGTATAGCTGTTAGCGGTGAACAAAATCCAAGACGATTGAGGCTACTTACTCTTCTCCAGTAGCATTGGGGTCAGCAGCAAATGTGTCGAGAAGAATGGTGACGGTGCTGAGCTTCTGGTTATCGGTGGCTTCATACAGCGACTGATTCAGCTTCTCTCTTGAGACAGTTCCATCCGAGTACTCCCAGAGGATTCCAAGACTCTTGTCCTTGTTTTCGGTACTAACAGCTGCCTGATAAAAGGCTTCATCGCAGTTCAGCCCGCGGCGACTCTTGAGAATCACTGGCACGATGTCCCATTTTCCATAAGCTGATGCAGAGTCGAGAGCCTTCTGGAACCACTCGTTGCTATGCTCAAACTGGAGGAGTTTGTTGAAAGCCGCTAGTCTCCCAGCTCTTGCGGCCGCAACCATGGCTTTTCTGTAGTCTTCAGGCGGAATCTTGTCCTTGTACTGCTCTATCAAGCAATCGAGCATGGAGATATCTGTCATCTCAGCCGCCTGTTCAAGTGGAGGTTGAGTATCCCGGGCCTGTGTGGTTGGCAAGACGCCTTTCTGTACCAGCAGCTCCACCGCTTTGAAGTTTCCTGAAGCGATAGCTGCATTGATGACGAGGCCGGTGATCTCTGAGTACGCATTTGGGTTGGCTCCCCGGCTGATAAGTTTGTCCATCACATCTACATGGCCATTTGCCGCGGCCATATGTAGGGCTGTATCATCAAAGGAGATTTGGGTGATATCGATCACTGCGTTTCGGTTCAAGAGTTCCTCGACGGTATTGGTGCGTCCAAAATACGCTGCAAGATGAAGCTGGATTTGGCTGAATGTTAGTCAAAAGTCTTCTCCAGAGCGCCAAAGGGCTGGTCTACTTACCGGTGTGTTTCTGAGCGAATCGAACATGTACATTTCATGGTCATGACCATTGTTCAGCAGGGCAACAACAAGTCGACTAAAACCAAGAGAGGAAGCAACATGCGAAGCAGTGAGAGTCTTACTAGCCCAGCCATCGAGTTTTCCCGTTATCCGAATGTATTCAGTAAGCCAGCGGCGTCTGATCGGCGAATCTGTTGTCCAAAACTCTTGGCCCTGGCTGAGGTCGTCGGCAAACTCTGGAGTCGACTTGCTGCCGTGATGAAGCCAATGCTTGACAGGATATTTCAGTGCTCGGTCCCGAATTTCGTCGGCTTCCGGATCGCAATCTTCGTCTGCCTCCTCCCCCCACTCCTCCGAGTCGTACTCGGAATAGTCGGTTGTAGAATCGTCATCGTCACCATTGTCCATCCCATCAACTTCAGAAGCTGCTTCTTCATCAGGATCATTGTCCTCCACCTGGGTTTCGCTGGCGGGATATCGGTCATCGCTTCCATCCACACTATTTCCTTCTCCATCCTGCTCGTGAGTCCCGTCTCCTGTGACATGGTCTGTTACGATTCCATTTTCAGCAGCAACAACCACCCGTTCGGGGAAGTCAAAGGCTTCCTTCAAATGTGTAAGGGATCGGAGAGCTAGGATACCGTGCTGCCACTCAATCTCATCTTGATCCATTCCCAGGAGCAGTGACTTGTTGTCCTCAAGATGCTTCTTCACGGCCGCATTCATAAAAGTTACGGTCTGCTTCACAACTGACAAGAACGGCTTGCACTTCTCAACCAGGCTGTGAACTTCCGCCCATGATAGCCCTGCAAGTATAGCAAGTTCCTCCTCAGTGGGATCTTCGAATGTCAAGAGCAGAGTCCGTAGCAGCTCCTTAACCCTTTCACCGGCATCTCCATTAGAGCTGAAGATTTCCTTCCATCTGTCTTTCAGGAGGTCGCTGAGATCTTTCGGTGTGGTCTCGAGAATAAAGCGAATCTTGACGTGGCTTTCCGTATCAGGAAGCTCTGCAAGTTGGACACAGGTGAGATCAATCCAGTGCATGTTGGTCGCCCGCCTACCAATCAGACTACTGGCGTAATAAGCCAGCGCCTTGTTGTACTTTTTCTGCTTTTCAAGATCTTTGATCTTGCCCTTGGCATGTAGTTGGAGATTTTGTTGGACCTTGTTCACGTATTTCACATCGCGAAGGTTCACCAGTCGCACACATGGAGTGGTCAGGGCCTGTCCAATAGTCTGAAACTCCCTGCTTGTGACAAACCACCGCGTGGAAACAGGGTAGCCTTCACCCTCATCTTCGACGAGTCTCGGAGTTGAAAGTTCGGCATTGAGGTAGTGCATCAGCTTTATTGTCGATTCAGATTCAGGTTGCAGAACATGAAGGTTGTTGATGACGATGTAGATCCGGCGGCCTGCGAACTCATCGGAAAGCATGTTGAGCAGACACTGCCACAAGTTATCGACCGTCGCTTGGGATTGAGATTGGGGCTTGGACGAATTGTCTTTTGGATTTTTCTTGACAAAGAGGCTTGCGTGAGCAAGCGAGTGCATTCTGCTGGTTGATGAGCTGGCACAGAAGAGATCTGAGCACATCTTCAGCTGTGAAGTAGTCCGCGACGGGTTCGCAGAAGAAGTATGCCAGAAGAATACCGTCTTGGCCAGAATTTCCGTGCTTTTCCTGGAGGGTTTCAATGTCATTGAGTACGGCCAGCGTCGCGCCTGTCTTTCCTCTTCCCTCTGGACCTCAAACCCACAAGCAGTCCGCAAGCGATTCGCTCTTGGACGCCTCTTCATCAGCGGTTTGTGTCTTTGTGATGTTAACCCATTCTGCATACTCGGGGATGCTAGTTATCCAAGTAGATCCAGACACGGCCCTTCCCAAATCCCTCCTCTTACGGTGCACCGATGCACCCTCCAGAGCGTCGAGAATGCCTTTAAGTGCTGTCAAGTCCAAGCCACGGGCCGAAGCAACGCGATTTTTGGCCGTGAGGTACGCACCGCTAATGGCAGTCTTGAGCTTTTAACGAACGGCCTGCGACCATATTTCGTGCTTTGGCCCATTGAATTTAACCAAGTTGCGATGGTCGCGCGCTAGGCCTAGTTTGTCGTAGCCATCAAGCGTTGCTGACTCTTCGGTGACAAAGTCTTTGTATTCCTTGGGAAACACGATGTTGGCAAATTTAGGCAGGTGTGCCATTTCCGTGAAGTTGGTCGGTTGCTCTTCGTAAAAGCAGAAGACGTGGATCTTGGGAGTGAGCTTGGTGATCAAGGTGGCAAACTCTTCTTGGATAGACTTGAGATAACTGTTTCCCGGGGTCAGGTCTTCCAGCAGCTTGGAGGCTACTGCACCAAAGCTATGACTCTTCTCGGCGAGGCGGGAGAACATGACGGCGGCAGAAGCAATAGCAGCACCCTTAAAAGGGGTTCCGAAGAAGATGGCGGCGGAAATAGCTTCAAAAATGACGGGGTACAGCTCGCGGCGCGTGTCAGCATAAGCTACTGCCTTTGCGATGACCAGGCCTCCCATGCTGTGTCCGATAAACACAATGGGCCGGTTTCTGCAGTGCTGTGGAAGGGAGTTAGGCTGTTAATGGAGGACTGGAGAGAGCAAGGGTGAACACTAACCTTTCTCTTGGTTTTCAAGCATGTCAAAAGGGTGTGGGCAATGTTATTCATGAATTGCTTGACCTTGTAGTCGCCAACCCAGGCCGACTCGTACATGTAGAGCAGGATTCTAGCCTTTGGAAAATCCTTGATGATGCCGCCATCTTTATCGGTAGCCCAGTTGAACTTGGACTTTTCATTTCCAGACTCCCAGCTTTTCTCGGGGTGAGCACCTAGACCTGGAACCAGGACGATATCAATATCGGAATCGTCAGGGGCATTATCGTTTTCGGGTGGGTAGAGCTGCTTGATGCCCTGTGAGACATTGTCGTAGCCCTTTGCTTTCCTAGCAGAGACATCTCGAGCTTTCTGGGTAGGAATGCGGCGTACAGACTGGCCGAGAGCTTTCTGGGTGGCCGAGCGATTGAGCGACATGGCGAAAGGGTTGATGGTCAGTCCATGCGCCCCTGATGAGCATCAGAAATTGGCAAAAGACTGTCTATGGGAGATAGGAAGTGGCCGTCACGGGAGAGGGGTCATTATATTAAAGTTCATTCTAAGCCAGCCTTGTGCGGCTGAATATCCGAAGGAGCTTAATCGACCATTCGCTTGTTGAGTAATCTTCAGGTTGCATCGTATAATCTGGGGGTAATGTCGAGGACCAACCCTCAGGCTCTTCGAAGTGCAGAAAATGATGCCTGAGTCGCCACGAAGCTCAGCCTGTGCCCTAGGGTGGCCAAAATGGCGCCGACGTTGTTTTGAGACTGGCTAAGTCATTTTGGTTGTCCCAACCTGGAACGACGAGGCTCTGAAATGCTGGTGCCTAGAAGCGGAGATAGGATGCCGGTGCTCGCGTTCTCAAGCGCCGGGGCGCCACGATGTGATTATTTGGGCAACATATCGTTATGGGCGTCTATAATTCGGCCTGCCACAGGGCTGATCAATTGTAAATGAAATGATGAAGATGGCTTGAAAATGGGATGTGACGGATTGCTACACCGGGGGAAAGGAGAAGCAGAGAGTTGTAGTGACAGAGAAAGAATTTTCTCGTCATGTCTGTAGCAATGATTGAAGTTGGGCAGTCACGTCTCTGGAGGCTTCTTCCCACTTGCCATTTTCAGTTGTTGACGACTGCCTCTACAGTATTGTGCTCATCTCCCCCGCATGAAACGTACATTAATTGTAGAAAATGACCCACATTTCACAGTGTATGATTATCGTCAGTGCGCTGCTGTTGGCTTCATCTGCAGCATTGAAAGACGAAAGTCTTCTCCATCTTTCATCACTTCCTAGGGTGTAGCCCCTACTAAGAACTTTCTCACTATGATCCTTTGCAGTCCACAGATACAACTCTGATGACTTTGCATTTGTGCCCTTCCTATCTACGAGATGCAAACAAGACAGGTACCATGGAAGGACGCTGCACCTGGGATTGGCAAAAAATGGTTTGTTGATGGACTTGGCCCAACTACTCAAGACGATGACCTAGGTAAGACCCCCTCAATTCACAGCATAAGACACCCTCGAAGTCCCCTTACTCCTCGAAATCTTCTTCACCGTCGTCTTCCCGCACAAATCCGTGGTATCAACATGCGTCCCGCCGCACGGATACACCTCGGCGCCCACAATCTTGACCACCCTGAACTTCTCTCCCGGCGGCGCCAAGCTCCTGTCGGGAATCAGCCTCTCCAGCCCGTTCTTCTTGAAATCCTCCTCATCCCAGAAATCCACCTCGACCGGCATCGCCTTCTCAATGTACTCATCCACCTTCTGCTGAATCGGCTCCTTCCACTTCCCCTCGATTGAGCCTTGGAACTCGCACGACGCCGAGTCGGGGAAGTGCGACGCCTTCAGCTCGTCAAACCCGGGGATTTCTTTCTCGAGCAAGTGCCGGACTGCGGCGCCTAGGACGTGACCCGCTGTGTGGAGGCGTGAGTACAAGAGACGCTTTTCCACGTCGATGGATTGTTCGACTGTATCGCTGACTTGGAATCTGCTGGGAGAGGAACAGTCGAAGCGGCCAAAGTGGAGGACTTGGCCGTCGTTGACAGCGTCCATACGGACCATGCTAACGCGGAAGACACTATCATCACCATTGGTCATGACGCCTTCATCGGAGGGTTGGCCGCCTCCTTGAGGGTGGAAGATGGTCTTCTCGGTCACGACGGCGAAGTCATCGTCTGTGCCTTGCTTGAAGAGTAGCTTGTTGGCTTCTTCGAGGGCCGAAAAGGGCCTTATCGCCGAGACCACTGTTGAGAGCTTGTAGAGCTTGGCGTTATGGTGAAAAGCCAAGTATGTTCGCGCGGCGGTGCTGCCCTGTGGGAGTGTTAGTGCTCAGTCCGCACTATCATTTGAGGGTATATTGACACTGACCATGTTGACTTTCGGATTGCTTTTGAACTCTTGTTCCTCAGACACCAAAGTTTGTCATCAAACCTTGGATTCGACTCCCTTTTTCACTCACACTTCCAACAATTTCTATGATGCATTTAAATACTCCTAAATACAGTGTGCCGAGGAGCCGATGGAGGGGCAAACTTCAGTGGCACAGCGTTACAACGCCCTTTGGAAGACAACATTAAACCCGGGCATTTTCTCCACAGGCGGCCCCTCGTTGCCCTGGATACGGATGGCCCCTGAAAATCACGACGGCTTCAAAACATCCCCAATGGGGACGTTACAAAAGTTGTACGCCAAGATGCGAGAAGAATAGGGAAGTAAGCCAAAAGCTACGACATCCATATTCACGTCCAACCGCTGGTGACATTCCCTCAATCTCCGAGCACAACTTCAGTTTTCAGCCTCCCATCTCTAGTCGCACAACATGCAGACAAGTGAGGTGTCCGAGTAAGCTGCCAAAGCCGTCAGTGTAACCGTACTCGTCGACAACGAAACAGGTAGGTTCGATTGATCAGGCATCACGACCCAAGGATTACCAAGTTGCACAACCGGTGCTGGGGGATAAAAGCATCATGCCCAAGAAGAGCCAATGATAACCGGATTTAACTTTCTTAACTCCTGCGACCCTATCATTAACATGCCATGAAGCCATCACGACGGAAGTCCGCGGGCATGAGTCCCTCTTGTATATTATTGCAAGCTCTCAGCTCCGTGTTGAACAACTTATAGACACATCTCTCAAGACAAATCCAACCGCTTTGCTTTAACTCCCTCCAGCTCACCCGACTCAAAAAACCACAACAATGGCCCCAACAACCTACCAAAAGCTCCTACACACACGTCCTCATCATCGGCGGCTCCTCCGGCATAGGCGCCGGCGTCGCCGAAGCCTCTCTGGCATCGGGAGCCCTCGACATCGCCTTCTCCTCTCAATCCAAAATCGACGCAACCATCACCCGTCTCCCCGACCTCTACCCAGAGTTTTGTTCCAAGATCCAGGGCATCGCAGTCGACCTTTCTGCCTCTTCGTCCTCCTCGCAGCATTTTGGGACAGACACAGACATAGACCCCGACACAGCCCTCGAACAAAAACTCCACAACCTCTTCATCACCGCACCAATTTACCATTATGGAAACCCCAAAATCAACCAAACGTAATCCTCACAACCGCCGACCCCCTCACCACCTTCCCCCTCTCCTCCCCCTCCCTCAACCCCACCACCATCACCTTCGCCTCGCACTTCCGCCTCATCCTCTCCCTCCTCCTCGCCAAAGTCTCCTTGCACCACCTCCCCCGCTGCCCCTTTTCGTCTCTAACCTTAACGTCGGGAACCCTCGCCCGAAAAGCCCTCGCCCGGTTGTTCACTAATCAGCTACTTCGCCGGCGGCCTGATCAGTCTCACAAAAGCGTTAGCCCTAGAAATGGCGCCGGTGAGGGTGAATGTGGTTAGGGCGGGGGCTGTGGATATGCCGTTGTGGAAGGAGAGCTTTGGCGGTGGGGAAGAAAAAAAAAGGTGGAGGGGATGATGAGGGGGGTGAGGGCGCTGACGGGGAGGGAGGGTAGGGTGGAGGATGTGGTGGAGGGGTAATTGTGGTTGTTGAAGGATGGGAATGCGACGGGAGCTGTGGCGGGGAGTGATGGGGGGGTTTTGGTTATTTGAGGAAGGTTGTGGACTGGGCGGCGGGGAAGGGAAGGGACGGGAAGGGGGTAGATGGTTTTTGACCACAGAACCATTGTTTTACACGTTTTGGGGTTCATGACATATCGGATGGTTGACCAGGACAAAAATAGATGAGCATGCGTATGGTATAGCTCAGGGTCTGGATTCCCGTTTCGCTCCGCTTCTATTACTGTAGCTTCCCCCTTTCGTGAAGTTGAACATCTGGTATTATACAACCTCCCCCCTTTTATTTATTGCAAAAAGTTCTTGATCGCTCCTCCAACATTCTTCACGTCCAACAAGAACGTGTCGTGACCAAACATGCTCTGCTCTTCACTCAACTCGTAATGCGCTACGTTCCGGTTCCCAGTCAACCTCAGCGCATCAGCAATCTCGCGCTGTTGCCATGCTGGGAACAGGATATCGCTGGCCACACCCATGACGAGCGCCGGGTGGTCCCGCAGGGCCGACAAACCCTGGATCAAATCCTCGGGTGGCTTCGACGAGTCTGACTGTGTGGCAGGCTTGGTGTCAATTTCTGCGGAGCCCCCCGACTCAGGTTGCTCCTCGTAGGGCTTGTCCGGCAGCGTCAGGCTGCAGGACACATTCCCATTTGATGCGTACACCCCCTTATGGAGCGACTCCAACCGCTCAGCCCGTCTGGTAGCCGCAGCCTGTTGGCACGCATGACCCAGGTCAAACAGATCCATGGCCTTGCTGACGTATAGCAAACTATTGGGGTCGTATGTCAGGCAAAACTTCTCTCCCGCGTGGTCCAGATAGGTCTCGATGAGGAAGTCCGGGCAAAGAGCGGGTGGCTTGCTGGGATCCGCCCTCCTACGGCCGAACCTCAGCTCCCACTCCGGACCTGACCGGTACGTCACAGTCGCAATCTCGCGCGCCAGCTTCATGCCAGCGTGTGGAGGGACGTTGTCATAGTAGAACCCTCGGTTCCAGTTGGGGTCCATCATGAGAACTTGTCGCTGCGTGTGTCGCATCGCAATGCTGTATGGGTGGCTCCGGGCGCACCCGCTGATGGAGACGATCCGGCCAACACGCTCGGGGAATAGCACGCCGGCAGCTAGCGATTGCATGCCGCCCATACTAGATCCCACACTGGCGTACAGCTTCTCGACCCCAAGGTTGTCCAACAGACGGAACTGTGCCCGTACCATATCCTCCAGCGTAAGTATGGGGAACCTGGTGGCATACCGCTGCCCATCGGCCGGGTCGATGCTACTGGGTCCCGTTGAGCCGTAGCAGCCGCCAATAACGTTTGTGCAGATGATGTGGTATTTATCGGTGTCGAGGGCGAGGCCGGGCCCGATGAACTTCTCCCACCATCCAGGCTGGGGGTTGGCTGGCGTAGAGTGCGCATGGGACGAAGCTGAAAGACCCGTGTGTAGCAGGATAACATTGGACTTGTCAGTGTTCATCTCGCCCCACGACTCGTAGGCGATGTCAAACTCGGGAAGCATGCCGCCCCAGTCGAGAAGTAGGGGTTCATCGCAGTGGAAGGTCTGGGTGGCGCCGGCGACGTAGGATGGCTCGGGGCCGCTCGCGTCGGAGCGCTTCTTGAGGGTTGCGGACCGGGTTTCGAGAGCGTCAAGGCAGGGGAAGGCCATGGCAGGGTTGGAAGCGCCACTGCGTCGGGGCGCCTGTTCGTGTAGGCATCGTTGCTGTTGCTGTTGTGGTTGAGCTCGAGATAACCGCAGGCCAGCTACCGCAGCAGTTCTGGATGACTGTGATGTCGCGGGGTTGGAGGATGCGTGGCACAGGGCTGCCGAAGCCCTCCGCAGTGACGCGGCGATCTGTTTCTGTGACCGCATGGTGTTGATCTGTCCTAGAGTTTGTGTTCAAGATCTTGCTACCGTCGACAGGCACAAGCACAAACAGCAACAGATGGTATAGCGCAAAGCGTGATGATGTTGGTAATTTACCTTGTTAGGGGAAAATGCTGGAATTGAGTCTTGACGCTACTGCGAACCCGGAGCTCATGGTGGGGAGAGAATGGAGCTTGGTAATCCAGTTACGTACCCAGTTCGGGGGCCAAGCCGAAACCGAATTGGATGCCGTCGAATCCGGGGAATCATAAAGAGGTTGCGGCAAATCCACAGGCCCTCACTAACCCCAACCCCATTCTGCCTTCATCACGATCGGGATTCGGGACATGTGTTGCAGTGTTCTGAGAAATCTCGACGGCGCTAACATAAGTCGTCATTTCACGTGCTGCGCGGGATGTTGCGTTCTATGCACCCCTGGGGTGTGTTCAGAGTGGTTGCCGGACCCTGTGAATCCACCACACTGCGACCATCCGGAGAGGCCAGCGGGAAGCCCCTTGTCACGCCTGCCTGGCGCCAATGTGCCCCAAGACGGGACCCTGCGGGGTACGACGGGTGATGTCACTGGTGCAACCGCACTTCCGCTGCCCCACCATAACCGTCCAGCTGCTCACAACTTCACGCATGTTCCAATGGCACCACTCCGTCGACCAACAACACCCTTCACTCTTCAGGTTCCAGAACCTTTGACGACCCATCAGTCTTGGACATTCACGACCGCACTCCTAGTCTTTTCTTGGTATCTTCCACTTGCTGCCTATTCACCTTTATTCTGCTCCGACATTTTGCAGTCCTTCTTATCGCATTCGAGGTTTCCGGGAAAGGTTAAATAGTCAGCAGCCCCAAACACTCGTCGAGAATCGAATCGAGACCCCTTCGTGCCAATGGACTTTCTGTCCTCCATATTCAAAACACTCACTCTGAATATGGTCAACCCGCTGAGTAGTGCGGGTGATCCCGCACCCCAAGACCAAGATGACATCGACCGCTCTGCGAACCCTTACCAGCCCACCGCCATGGAGGTAATCATGGTTAGGGAGATGCTGGAGAAGGCCCTTCAACTGCCACCCGAGATCATTAACAGTATCATCGATTATGCCGAGTACTGGCCCCACACATCGACCGTCATCGACTACAGTAACTGGCCCGAAACACAAAGGGTTGTCAACGGAGGAGACCCCAGCTCGGAGAACGTCTTCTTGGTGAGCTTGGATGCCCCGTGCTGTTGAGCCTCTCCCTTATGCTAACCTGCTCATTCACCACAAACAGTTGCGCACCCTTCCTCTCGGTTTCGTCAAGCCGCCTTCCTCGTTCTTCAAAAATGACCGCAACCGCGAAGTCCCACTCGAGCCGATTCCACGCGAGCCCAAAGAGTTCCCCGTCGACACTTATCAGTCCCGCATATCCCCCACCCTCAGTCATCCATGCCGCAAGATCAAATTCACCATCGTCTCCCACGACCAAGGCTGGGGCGGCGAGGCGCGTACCCGCCGGACTTACAAGAACTCTTATACCTGGTTCGACATCGGCCTCGAACGGTGCCTCCAAACCAGCGACGCCATTAACAAGCCGACCTTTGATCCACAGACCCTCTCCACTCTTATCCCCAAAGTTCGCGAGGTTAATCCCGAGGATGACAGAGAGCGCCATGTGCAGGGAACGCACACTTTCGACTTTCCACTACACCCCGAGCAAGATACTATGATCCAGTGCAACGAGGTGGCTAATGGACAATACCACCAATACGAAGTGGAATGGAAGTGGACCGACGACTTGTCGAGCGCTGATCTTTTCGACAGCGGCTATGGTTGTGAGGAGGGCCTGATTGAAAACCCCTTGCCCAAAATGGGCCGCGGCCAGGCGACGGGCGACGGAAAGTTCGTGAGGAACTTGAAGCTCGGTGATGTGGTCACTGTCTGGGCCAAGGCGAGGTTCGGAGGTTGGGCCAATTACATCAAGCGCATCCAGGTGGATGTTTACTGGGTCGTTTGAGGTGACGAGCAAGACGTTAGGATCAGGCTTTGGTTGTTCTGGTTGTCTGTGCTCAGGTATATGTGGGTGGCGTTAGGAGTTTCCGGAGCGAGCGCTGTCCTCTCTTCTTATTTTTTTCCACATGTTTTCTATTGCATACGCCATTCATTTCTCTCTCCTAAGGCACAGGGACAGGAAGTCCACGAAAAAGAAGGATCACAGAACAAAAAGGCCATGATGAGGGACAATCATGGAATGGAACATCTTAGGGGGTTTGATACAGTGCTTTACAGTCAGGTTACCATAGGTTCATAGGCGCCGATCAGTTCATCGACCTAATATAATACCTTAGTGGAGGTTTGCTGGTCTCATATCTCTACATCGTGAATGTATCCTTAATAATATAGCTCTACCACGGTACGCGACGGTCCACACAGTCTCGAGCGCCCTTCCTCATATCATGTCTTTTCGAAATATATGTACTTGGTATGTTACCGTCTCGCTTCGACGTGATATCAGGTAAAGTTAACAAAAGATTTTGCCTCAAAAAATGCAAGTGCTAGTTTCTTGTGAACATTCACAGTAATATCTAATACATGGTAAAGTTGTTTGGCGTTCGGGGGTTTTTCTCGTATTTGCCGTATCCATATTGTTCAGTTGATCATTGCCTAGGTGTCCGGTTGCCTGGCGCAATACCTTCTCGTGTCTTGGGAGAAGGTATTTGATTTCGATCTTGACGGAGGTGCCGCAGTGGTTTTGGTGTGTTGGAGTAAAGACCGTGGAGCATGAGGTGAGTTTCGACGTTCTAGAATCTGGAAGGGCTCTGAGTTGAATCATTTCCTGTGAGATGGATCACGAAAGATGGGAAATTATGATGATGTAGATTGAGTGATCCAGGCCAATCTGCTGAAGAAGATCGCCAGAGACTTTTGGTGCATAGCTGTAGCTTGTTACAACAAAGAACGAAAGTTTAGAGAGCGACAGATTTTTCTTGCATTCCCTTCGAGTTACTAGTGTACGATGTGACTGTACTTGTCATTTGTATGATGAGATATAGTTCTTATTTTGTTTTGCTGTTGGTTGGTTGGTTACTGCTTGTGGTGATAATGTTTCCTTCTGTTCACATTCGGGATGAACTTTCGGATCACCTCGCAGACACAAGACAAGACAGAGATGGAAATTTATATCTTTTTTACCATTTTTTCTTTCGTTTTTTATATTTGCTCTTTGACTACTTTTATCTTATGCTTCGTCGTTCGTCTTCTTCTTTATTCTTTTTACATGTTCGCATTGCATTGACCCAGAAACCAAGCCATTCAGAAACCAGACCAGTATAACCCAATGAACCAAACCCATACCCTTCCCCAGATTTGCTTAAATCAATTCAATCATCCCTTTCTTCAAGTTTAACGGAAAAACACACACCCATTTCCATCCCTTTCCATATTCTAATCAAACTTTGTGTGTCGAACTTTGTTGTTCGCTTCTAGTATACTCTGGTATCAAATGTGAAACCAAACATGCGCGCGACGAAAAGCGGACAATGAAAATAACCCGAAGACTTGCTATATCCTCTTTCCCTTCTCCTCGTAACCGTTCGATGCCCCCCTTTTTTCTGTTCGCTTCTTTCCGTTTGCAAGCAACGTCTCCCTCTTTTCCCCGCTTCCCATGTTCCGAGTGGTGAGCTGCTGACAGCATCCTACGTGAAGTCTGAAGCGCTGATACCGAGCCCGGGCCTCAGAATCGGTCTGGTCTCAGAAAGACGCCGCGTCATTCAGATGCAGTCAACATTCCCACCGGAAGTAGGTCCCTAAAAATAACGGGCAGGAAGCCCCTCGACTCGAGGGCTGGGTTTTGCGGCAAAATAAATGAAACTTTCTGAGGAAGAGGGAAGAGAGGGAGGAATGATGTAGAGCAAGGAAAGGGAAGAAAGAAACCCTCCAGATGAAGCAATGATATCATTCAGGCCGGTCAATGATGCGTCGACAAACAAACAAAGAAGCCACAGCATGATCCCAAATAAAGTTTTGAACCCTGTGCTATAAGCTTTAAGCTTTCCGCCTGCCCGCCATGTTTAAGAGAGACGCTCCTCTGTAAATGCGTTCGAATGTGTGAAATGCAGTGTATATGGCCTAAGCCAACCGATACCAACGATGACAGGAATGACATTAATAAGGGCCAAGCAAGACCGAACAGAACCCTCCCAGTTCCCCCTCTTTTCATCCGGACCAAGTTCATCGGTCCGTCCTAGGACTGTAAATGATGCAGCCTAGTCGTTTCGCTTTTATAAAATGAAATAAAGACGCTTTATGCTGATGTATCCGCCAGTTTGGAAGACTGCAGATAGATGACTCGTTCGTGGAAGACAACTGCCCGTTGGAAGAGCTTGACCAGTCTCCAGTGGTGTTGTGGAGTCCGAAGGGTGATCGGAGCGGTGACCATACATAAGACCCTCCATAATTGAGCTTAGTCGTTGAGCAGCAGCAACATGGAAATGACAAGCAGGTCCATCTTCAACCAGGCAGCATGTGCCATCCGAGCTTATGCTTATAATCCTGAACTAGATGTCCAATATAGGGCCTAAACTTCCGATGGGCGAAGCCAGACAAGGATACGTATCCAAGAAAGCCATCGTCCCAGATTTCGAGTGCTCGGATGCAACACGCGGCTAGTTTTTCGTCCGACAAAATGGAACTGAGGATCGTCTCCGGTTCACTTTGCCGCGCACGTTGATTGATCAACCGCCTCTTCGGTCCCCGTCATTTTTGGGTAACTGCTCGCTCTGGGCGAAAGTACTCGCGGCATGTTTCAAATCAGCCATGCCCTTCTTCCGAGGCTTAGACTTTTGCCAGTCACTGAACCCATCACTCTGACCCTTGTTCCCATTCCGCAAGTGTCCATTGCCCCTGGAAGTGCCATTACTTCGCTGATCCAGAACCGGTGAGCGGGTTACAGAGTCAGGTTTTGCTGCAGGAACTGCTGGCGGGGATTTCACCGGCGACGTCTTCTGTCCTGATCTCCAGTTATCTGAACGTTCTGAACGGGACCCGTTTGTAGACTCAGGAGTTGGCGTGGAAACAGCTAGCGAGGATTCATACTTTCGCATGAGGGTGGGCGATGGTGTTCGCGCCTCATAAACCGGTGAAAGATGCTGCAAATCTTGAGAGACGCCAAAGCTGCCAGCAGCAAGGTCAAGGGGCGCTATCCCGTTCTGCTGTTGGCGAGCTATTGATCTCATACGATCACCATTCGGAGGAGACAGTCCAGGCGACGCAGTGGTATCGCTAGTCATTGGCGCGTATGGAATGCCAGGATGGAAACTGTTGGCCATTGCGATACGCTGCTGGAATGATGCGTCCCCCATGTTCTTGGACGGGGCTGGAGACCGGGTAGCTGTAGTACTATTTACAATTACCGGCCGGTCCGGGAACTGAGCAGGGTTGTGTCCAGTGGCAGTGGCTAAGTGGAAGTTGGTCGGCTCGGTCCACCCCCCATTGTAGAACCCTTGGTGGATGTAGAGAGGATTCTCATAAGTCGCATCTTCCGGTACCGGAGGCTCTGCGACGGGTGGTGGTTGACGAGGGACACTTGAAGCAGGTTTGGTTTTGCCCATCGAGCCGTTGACAACCAGAGGCCCACGGCTGGGAGCGAGCTTGCCATTGGTTTGCGGAACGGGCGCCGACGGCGCAGAACTATTCCCAACTGATGGCGTCCTGCTGTGGCCCAGAGGCGAGGGAGACCGTGAGGTGCGCTTCATTCTTCTGTCAAGGACCGACTGAGGCAGCTGGTCACTCGACAATCGGTGGCGAGTCTCATTGTCGAGCGTCAGTTCACCAAGGGAGGGTATGATGCCGTGAGTACCATTCGCGACGGGGCTGGAGCCTCCATGCATGAAATAATGGTTGTAGCGCGAACCATCATCCTCAGGCGGCGAATCGGTCACACTGTTGGCTGACGCAAGATCGATATCCGAATCTATCGCTTCGTCTGGCACGTAATGTGGCATTGCCATTCGCGGGAATGGGATAGGAATTCCAACTGAAGGCTGACTCGTCCCTAGATAACCCGTCATGTTCTGAGTAGAGGCCGTAGGGGTCCTCGATGCTGGTTGGGATTGCGACCTGAGCGCACCGCTACCAGCAGAAGCACCGGACTCACTAGCCGCAGCATTTCGATGGAGGCTTCGCCTATACTCGGACCCTCCACCAGCTGTTGCAGCTGCCGTCACAGGGGAGGACGGATATGTCTGTAGTGCCGGATGGAAATAGGCGGGGTTCTGCAACGGGAATGCGTAACCGTAGAGTAGTTGCTCAGGCCGTACTGGAGGACTCGTCGGGAGATTGTCAAAAGAGTTCGTCCGAGACCTATCGGTGTTCTGTGAGCCGCCTGCCCTCGTCCTATTAGCATGGGCGAGCAACTGCTGTTGATTTATCTGCTGTGAGTGCGCGAACAGCTGATATCGGATACTATCTTGTTGCTGCTGGTGCTGCTGTTGCTGTTGAGTCAATGAGCTGAGCTGGGATGCGTAAACCTCGGCAGGTATCCCGTGCTGGTGATACCACTGCAGAAACTCAGGAGCAGCCATCTGCCCTGGAATTCCGGCCTGCACATAAGTCGAATTAGGATCGTGTGTCACACTCGATGAGCCCCGGCGACCGGCGTTTCCGTTCCGATTGTATGGTCGAGCGTTTCGAAAGCCGCCATTCCGAGGGTTTCGACTCGAGTGCGTCTGCGAAGAGCTTCTAACCAAGATTGGCCTTGATGTACTGGCTGGTTTCTGGAAGATAGTCCTTTCCTCCTCCTTTGGGAAGACGTATTGCTCACAGCATTCCTCGAATTTGCCGTCGGCAATCAGTTCGAATGCCCGACGTAGCTCCATGTGGAGACCCCGGAAAGACGTGTCGTCGGCTGTATTCCCAAGATTGCGCATGGTGTTGAACGGCTCCTCCACGCAGAGCATATTGTTAACACCAATATGCCAGCGTTTTTCAACTTTACTCAGTAGCTTGCCGGTTCGTATTGACAATGCATACTTGTCGTAATCGAACTCATGTGCATAGAATCGGAAGAAGTTGAAGAGAAGAGCCGCTAGGCTGTCCTTGTTCTTGTCCCCAAAACCACGCAACTTGTCGATGTCATCAGCAAAATCGCTCTTTGTCCCATCTGGCCTAAGAAGCTTTAGGCTGTCTTTTTGGTGAAGTGCTGGGAGAACTGGAGGGTCCCGTAATTGTAGAAATGCAATAGTCAAGCATATCCATGTATACGAGCTTAATGTGCCACCAAATGCTGTGAAAGAGTAAGCGAATGCATGGCGAAGAACGGACACAGGGCGACTGACCTGCATCATTTATTATCCTCCTCCTTGTCCAATACTTGATGATCATGGCCAAAGGCCGCACGCGTTCGTCAATCTCGACGTACGTACGCACCATCCTGGTATTCTCCAGTGCCAGTGTATTGTTGACATTCATATCACATGCTAGTTGGAGCTCGGGATCCCATATCTTGACAATTGGTACCTTTGCTGACGAGACACAAACGACCTTCTCCATGCCATCTGCAAGGACTGAATCAGTACTTGAGCCACAGACACGCTGTTCCAAGAGAGAAAACTTACGTTTATGAAGTAACTCAGCGATCATGCAGACGCTCTCCAATTCTTTCCATGGAGTTGTGATGCAAATATCCACTGCCAAACGTCAACACTTGAATCTCAGCCGCATAGTACGGAAAGGTGGACCAACCGTCAGAGTCGTCAGAACACAGCAGATTGCCTGAAGATCCGAAAAGGTGTACTTGAATATCGTGTCCAGGCCACTCATCGTTTAGTATCTTCTCCAGCTTTTGTACCAGCTTTTTCCTCTTACGCTCCACCTCTGGAGTTGGTATTAGACTGTCATAGAGTTCGCGCAGGGTCGTTGTGAGTTTCGCCTCATGGTCCTCTGATAGCCTGCTCTTAACCTTGTCGGGATCAACCGGATCCAGTCTATCCGCTCCGATACTGTATGGCATTCGTCGTCTAGAGAATGGAATGGCGGTCTCGAAGCGACAGCCCCCTAACCTGGGAGGCAGCGGCCGAAGTGATGGCACATTACCATTTGTCTCCGAATATGCAGAACGGGGCGAATGGTTTTGTGTGGCGCCAGGGGATGGATCACGGGACTCGAACGAGAATTTCCTAGCATGTTGATGAGGCGTGGACGGTACTGAGCTGGTTACCGTAGCTGGAAGGTGATTCATCTGGTCGGTTGGGAGCGGCGGTCGGGCAGGTAGGCCGTGCGGACCATTCTGATCTGGTTGTTTCTTTCCCGACATCTTGACTGACATTTCCTTTGCGGATGTTATAAGCACGCGTTCGGCGTTTTCTGTGTGCTTGACTGGCCTATTCCCATGACAGCTCAGGACGCTGAGCTTCCCCTGCAAGCCGTCCTTGGTCGACACCTTGGAAGATGACTTCGACCGCGCGGCAGGCTGAGATTGCGTCAACGAAATCGCAGTCGGCAATTGTAAGGTGTTCAGGCCACTACCGCCTCCTCGGCTGGAAGAAACAAGCCTGTTATAGTACTGGAGCTTGTCCTGAGAGATGCTCAAGTGTTGCGGGAGCAGAATCGGCAAGAGCGCGAGATGAGAGGGAAAGTGTGCAACGACGGACTCTGGAGCGTAAATCGAGGTCGTCTTCGATAGCGCAGGTTCGGCGGGTAGACGCGTCCACAGGTTCGTTTGATAATGATGCTTGAGTTCAGCCGCTGTCGGCTGGGCGTCCATCAAAGGTTATGGTCGGG
Source organism: Neurospora pannonica FGSC 7221 (assembly GCA_009805235.1). Lineage (NCBI taxonomy): Eukaryota > Fungi > Ascomycota > Sordariomycetes > Sordariales > Sordariaceae > Neurospora > Neurospora pannonica. The sequence goes on from RANY01000312.1 coordinate 32,111, forward strand.
ATATGCTCTCGGTGCAAGTCCGGCCTGCGGTTCAGATCTGATGGTTGAACGGACGCGGTCGGCACAATGCTTCTGATATGTAGAAGGAACGCTGATAAATGTACAGACGTTACGCGCTTTGCTCGTTTACTAAGGCAACGCGGTTAAAGGTTATGTACTCTTTGGTAAGCGCAGTATGCACGCTTGAAAGAGACGCTTCGTCTATTTTCCAACGACCAACTGGTACCTGGTACGTTATTGCTCGCCGTCAATGCTTTGGCGCAGACTTCAAAATCGCTTCCAGAGCACGAGTTTCAAGTTTTGCAAGCACACGTCCTTGTCTGAAGGTTGAAATGTCCCACGACAACTAACCGTCCACTGTGGCGAGTCTGGTGACGACAACCTTGGGACCTGGTTTCGAGCTCCAGGATAGCCGTTCCAGACACCAAACCCCTTATCCTGGTCTAGAAACGATCGCCTCGGGAACACCCTGTTCGCACGTTGCTGACAGGTTCGAGAACGGGGTTATCGAGAAGAGGAGGATGGGGTCGAAAGAGGGTCGGGGACGAACGGGGGGACGATTGTAGGTCGGTCGACGAGCGCGTCAGGTCGAGAAACAAGTCGTGGATCACAGCAAGCTGTTGCGAGCCGGGAAGATCAAGGCTGAACGACCGATGACCGTGATATCCGAGCGAATCTGCGAAGATGCACACTCGGGCGCGACCGCAGAGTAGAGTGGGCGTGTAAAGGCTAATGTGCGCAAGTAGGGTATCAAAGCTAGAACATTCGGGAGGTGCTCGGCGTCGTTCGGACGGAAGATCTCTCGAATGGCGTAAAAGAAATAAGGGTGAAGAAAGGCGTGGTGGGAATAGTCGAGAGGAAACGGTTCCAGGCCGACGCGTTGAGGGTCCCTAAGAACAAATGCCGGTGAGCCCGGGATTGAGGAGCAGAACCAACCACAGGCGGTCTTTGTGTCGACAGGGGGAAATAGGGAAGAAATTGATGCTGGCGAAGGGCGAGCGACCGGTCTCAAAAGCAGGCAGGCGGCCGAAGAAAGCCAGTCGCCGACGTTGTCGAGGATAAGTGGGAGAGGTAGAGCAGCAAAGACGACGGACGAGGACGACACCGACGAGTGACGGAGTGGTGGAATAAAGGGTGATGCCGGTGCTCGGTGCGGTGCGGTGCGGAAATGTAATGCGTGAGTGGTGGAGGAGGAGGTGCCTTGAAGTGCCTCTACCGCTTCGCAGTTCGCTTCGCTGAACCTGAGTGGGTGGTTGTGTGGTGGTGGTTGTGGTGGTGGGCGGGAAGCGGAAGATCAGTTGAAAAGCGCGGCTCCTTGGTTTGGACGAAATTCCAATCCAGATGTGCAATGCCGTGGTGGGTGCAGTGCGAGGTGAAGTGGGTGAGGTAGGTGCAGAGCGACAGGTGACGGGTAGGTGGTGTCAACCGTCAAGCGTCAACCGGTCACTGAATCTCGACAGGACGGGAAGGAGGTCAAACGGAAGTACCTGCTCTAGATACCGAAGAATTTAAGACTGAGGTGGAAGGAGTCGAAAGAAAGGAATGGTGACGGCAGTCGGTACCTTCCTCGCAGTCGCCGTGTTTCGACGGGAAGTGGGAAACTGGAACTGGGCGCTCGCTGCTTTCCAGTCGCAGTGCAAGTGCCACCCGGGTCGCTAGTGGTAGCAGTAGATGGAGTCACTGACGCCGGGGCTAAACTCAACTCGAACAAAAAAGGAGCATCCAGCAATTGGTCCGCTCCGCCTTTGATTCGCTCATTCGCTTCTCTCTCGACGGCAACCCGTTCACGCCGTTCCCCCATTCAATATTCCCGTCTCGTAGGTCGGTCCCAGCAGTCCTTGGACCCCATTCGAGTGTGCGGTGGTCCCCGGTTGTGCCCACAATGAACGTGCCGTTCATTACGCAGTTACAGCGGATTACCGACCGCCTATCCTTACGATGCCCCGGACGGGAGGACATCGAGCGCCATGGGATTGGTCAAGCCTCGATGACGGTGCTCGGCGAGGCTTTCTCGGATGGGTAAGTTACCGTAATTTCATCGCTTTGGAGCCAATCAGCGGCTTTGTTGCGACAAGTGCGATCTGTACAACAGCGCAACTACATGCCCCCGCTGGAGCAGAGCCAAATCCGACCTCAGAAAGTCAAAGAAACATGCAAAATACACACTGTGACACTGGAACTGCGACGAAGAAAGCCAAAGTGCAGGAGCGTGCAGGGCAACAGTGGGCAACAGGGCTTTGCAGAAAATACCGAATTCACAAAACCCGCGCGACTTTTTTGCAGAATTTGTCTCTTGACTGACCGGCCCTTCCTTTTACCGTTGATGGAGATTGAGTCACGAAACAGAACGACGCACCAGCCAGGAAAACGTATCCAAGGGACAGGAAGGAACGCAGGTACCTCTGCGGCTTTGTGGTCCAGTGCCATGCACGTCATAGTCTCCTTGGCTCTACCTGTTCAGCCAGTCCGTCTCGTTGCATCATCTCGATGCTCCGAGCCCCTTGAATGCTTGTGTTCGGCCCCTTTCTAGCCTGGCATGTCATTGGCTCGTTTCTGGCACGCTACTTTCGGCTGGCATAACCCGATCATGGCCCTTTGTTAATTAAACGCTTGACGGGACCTCAGCGCGTGGAAGAATCAGAACCGACGACAGTACTAATTGAACAACAACTCTTTTCTTATCGGACGACCTGACCACTGCCCGTCTTTGGATGAACAGGAGACGGGATTAGATGCAGTGGGGTTGATTGAGCATGGATGATGGTTGTGGTTAAAGAGGCATGATGGTTCTTTGCGCCATACCTGAGAGATCCATTGTTTGCTCTTGCCATAGAGGCATTCCCATTCTCCCAAATGGGGGTTATCTCTTTCTTGCTCCTGCTCGTTAAGTACAACGGTTGCTGTTCGAAGCGGTAGTCGCAGGCCTGGCCCCCGGCCGTTCTTTTTGCTCCTGCCGTGTCCAGATGCGATGTCGCCAGACCTGCCAGATTCCCACGCCCATCCCCTCCTCATCAAACATGAATCGACCCTAATGTTTCTCACATCAAATGCTGCTTGAGAAGGAGAAGCCTGTGAAGACATCATGAACCTACCCACGATTCTTTGACCACTCTACAACCATCTGGACCGCTGACTGAGCATATAGATCTATTCGGCAACGCGAAAGTAATATCGATCAAGAAATCAATGCATCCCGTAACTTATGCATATCCCTTCTTCATGATCACCTTGATGACCCCTAATTTAATTCTTGGTACCCGTGCTTTATAAGGCCGAGGCGCGCGCTCCCCAACTGGGACGGGGATCCCTTTGTCCCCCACGAGGACGTCACTACCCCAGACTCGACTTAGGTAGGCCAGGCCGTTTGACCTCCCCCTGCCCCGTGCCCCGTGCCCCCGTGCCTC
>RANY01000313.1:0-35453 GCA_009805235.1 Neurospora pannonica FGSC 7221
GCCGCCCCAGCAGGCACCTTTGCGCCCGGCACCAAGATCCAATGCGGCTCCCACCGAGTTGTCATCCAGAAGTACCTTTCCGAAGGCGGTTTCGCACATGTCTATCTGGTCAAGCTGCCGGCGGCGGTCAATGGCACCGACCTGGCCGTGCTGAAGAGGGTCGCCGTGCCGGACAAGGAGGCCCTCCGCGGCATGCGCACCGAGGTCGAGACCATGAAGCGCCTCAAGGGCCACAAGGCCATCGTCACCTATATCGATTCGCATGCCTCTGAGATGCGTGGCACTGGCGGCTACGAGGTCTTCCTCCTGATGGAATACTGCAATGGCGGCGGTCTTATCGACTTCATGAACACCCGGTTGCAGCACCGCCTGACCGAGCCCGAAATCCTCAACATCTTCTCTGACGTTGCCGAAGGTGTTGCTTGCATGCATTACCTCAAGCCGCCACTGCTGCACCGCGACTTGAAGGTTGAGAACGTGCTCATCAACATGATTGGCAGTGTCAGAAAGTTCAAGCTATGCGACTTTGGCTCGGCCGCCCCGCCCCGTCCAGCCCCGACCACCGTTACGGAGTGCCGCCTTGTGGACGAAGACATCCAAAAGCATACGACGATGCAGTACAGGAGTCCTGAAATGGTCGACGTATACCGCAAACAACCCATCGACGAGAAGTCAGACATCTGGGCGCTGGGCGTCCTACTCTACAAGCTGTGCTATTATACTACACCGTTCGAAGAAGGAGGGACCTTGGCGATCCTAAATGCCAGCTACAAGTTCCATAGCTACCCTGTGTTCTCTGACAGGTTGAAGAAGCTCATCGGTAAGCATCCCGTGGTCGCGTTCCCGAACATAGTACTCATCGGTTATTAGCTTGGATGCTACAAGAGAATCAACAAGCCCGACCAAATATCTATCAGGTACTCCGAGAAGCTTGCGCAATGCAAGGCAAGGAGTCTCCTGTCAAAGACGTAAGTGTTCCTGGTATCTTCCGACTGAGCTCTCGTCAGGCAACTGACCTTTTGTACAGATTTACACAGGGACGCATGCAGACACCAGGAAGCGCGAACACTCACAGAGCCAGGTTAAGTCTCCCCCAGTCGTTGGCGCTGTATTTGCGGCCCCGGTAGTCCAACAACAGGTTATTCCCGAAGTCGAGCGGATGCGACGAGGAAGACTCCCTGCGCCGTCTCAACCAGTATCCCAACCGACGACGCCCAGTCCTGGGCCCGGGAAAGTCACGAATGGTGACCCGTTTGCTGCGCTTGATACCAAGCTCCCACTCAAGAATGCCGACGAGCTATCGAATAAGTTTCCGACGCTCGACCAGTTCTCCCTTCTACATGATCGGGGCACGAAGTTTGACTTTGACAGTGGTGTCCCTCAACCTCCACAGCAACAGAAGGACATTTCGCAAAGGGTAGCTGAAAGACTGGCGGACGAGGTATTCAAGGTGAAACCGTCACCTTCCCCGACTCCCGTGCCGGCGAGCCAGCGGGTTTCGCTTGAGCTGAACAAGGGAAATCCGTACGCGGCTGCTATGGAGTCTCAGCGCATATCACCATCCGTCAACCCAGCTTCCACGCTCCCGAGGCAAGGCGAGCCAAGCCGTGCTTCAGCCATAATCTCCAGCATACCCGAACTCAAAACGATCTCTTCGCCGAATTCGCAGAGTCCGTTCCAGTCTCCTCCACCAACTAGGCCTAAGATGGTTTCAACTGGAACCATGACTGAATCACCGCCTCCAGTGGAACGATATCGTTTCCCGCCAGCAGAGCATCACCGGGCGGCTAGTGTCCCCCGGCAACACGAGACTGGGCCTACATCGTTGACACGCGCTGCCACGACGGTCTTGTTATCCCCTGGGGCTGCCGGGTCGCCAAATGCTCCGTTGCAAGGGCAAATGCACACTGCGCAGGGGCATCATCCCAGGTCCTCGAGACCGTCACTTGAAGGTGGCCGCCCAAGCTTCGATGCCTTTGACCTGTCGACAAGATCCAAAGAGCAGGAGAGCAGTTCCTCCCGGTCACGACCTGCCAGTATCTATCTTGAATCAGACCTGACCTACTTGCGTGAAAAAGAGGCGGCTGCAAAACCACTTCACTCGCCGAGCCTTTCCGCGTCCAGATTCTCATTCGACAAGGCTCCTCCTTCGCCAAAGCTGGAGGAGGAGCGCAACATTCGGTCCAGCGTCGAATTTCTGCGCTCAATGGAGGATGCCGATACTAAGAAGAAAGACAAGGGCGCCAAGCATCATTCCAAGCGCTCAAGCTTGAGTTCGCTTAGTGCCGGTACCAAGAACCTCTTTGCTGGCAAATTCGGAGATGCATTCAAGAGGTTTGAAGGTGGTGCAAATAACAGTGGACCTCCGAGGTCGCCATCTCCTCTGAAGGATATTGATGCAGAAGTCGATCGTTTCAATAAGTTGACACCAATTGCGGGATCCGAGGCAACTGACGACAGGAGCGATGATGGCCGGCGATTTGGAGACGATAACACGGACGAGATGACTCCCGAAATGCGTCGGGAGGAAGAAGCACGCATGTTGGCAGCAGAAGAAGCTCGTGTCGCTGCTGCGCAGGCCGAGTATCGTGCTCGCGTTGCGCAGCGCACCGGTACGGGTTCGGCAACGGGCCCGACGCCGCTGCCCAAGAGCATTGGCGGTGTCCCTCGCGCTGTGTCTATTCAGAACAAGGTCCAGAGCCTCCTGGATGAGAGCAGCCGTTCGGCGCCAGTGTCAAGGACAGCTCACGGATATGGCCATTATACCGATGCCGACGCCGGTGGACCTCGTGGTTCGACTGACAGTCTTGGAGATTCGAGGCCTTCGGTTGCAAAGAAGCCCATCGCCATTACCGGACAGCCTGTGACCGGATCTCTACCGCGACCCCCGACCTCGTCCGGCATGTCCAGCATGGAGCAAGCCATGACTGGTCGCGCCTCCATGACCGTGGCCGGGGCGAAACCTGCCGCGCCTCCGAAACCAACACGACTTACCGCGAATTTAACAGCCGGCGGTGGAGCTGGCTCACCGCCTAGACAGTCCTATAGCACCAGCACGATAAGCCTGCACAAACAGCTCAGGCCCGGGACCTCTTCGAGCTCATTAATAGATAGGGATAGAAGCGACAGTATTGGAGCGGCGAAAGGAGACTACAGCAGAACAAGCAGAGAAGCGCTGGTCGCCGTGGAGGGTCTGCCCGGGCAGAACTCCCCCATGCTACTGCAGATGTCGGCGGCCGAGAAGGATGATTATATCAAGGACTTTCAGAAGCGGTTTCCTAGCCTTACGAGTATAGAGATGGTTGAAACGGACGTGGGCGCCGGGTCTGGGACCACCGGTGGTGGTGAGTGGAATGATGCCCGCTGAAGGAAACGGGTGGGCGGATGAAGGAAGGGAAGAGGGAATGATAATGTCGCGTGATAATTACACACGGTCATGAAACGTCATTGAATATGCTGTTTGCCCGTTGTTGTTATTGCGACTCTTTATAAGCTAGAGAAGAAGGTCATGATGTAACGCGCTTTTTTGCAAGACAATTATGATGCCCTTCCTTAAACTGGCAGGCACACTACACATGCTATCTATAGGCACAACTATATCTATCTATTAGTTACCTACTACCATATTTATAATTGCAATGCACATAGACACAACACACACTCGAAGCGGGATCAAATCTTTTGCTGAAATCGGGTTCGCCGTCGACACTTAAGATAAAAAATGACGACGTTCTGGCCTTATCCTCGCACTCCTCACTTCTTACGTATTCATCCATCCAACACTGCCCCTCTCCCCTCTCCCCTCGCTAGACCCTCCCTCGCCTCCTAGGGACACACGCCATACTCAGGTGACCTTTTGATCGAAATTGCAACCCTCTATCTTTCTCCATAACGCTGACACCGCCCACTGCCCACCGCACTGATTGCCTTATACCTATATCATCACCATTTTAAGTCCCAGGTGCAGCGGCCGAGGGAGGCGATGGAGGGTATCGTATCCGACCCGTCACATGTCTCATCCGCTCGTTATAACCATGATCATCAACATCCGCTGTGCCCCAATCCCTCTATCCATCCATTATCCATCACGGCGCTTAGCTATCTATCTATCCTCAATTTCCGTGTTCTTATCGCCTTCATACACTCTGATCTGATAGATCATTTAGCAGACGAAAGAACCTCACCACGGTCGTCACCTATCGGGGCCCACACAGCCCGTTCAACGGTCACAACGGTCAAAGCCACAACCGGTCGGTGGCACTGGCACATTATACCCACATTACCTATATCGGTATCAATATTCGGAATTCGAGAGAGTCCATGGTTTTTGCCTAGCCCGCCTAGGTAGGGAATGTCTTGTAAAGATATATAGATAAAACACGTACCCCCACGTCCATCAACATCGTAAAGGGAGTACAGTAGGCACACCAAAATCCACAGTACAGCACTGAGTGTGTACTACAGTTTGTAAGAGAGAGGTCACCAGAAACACTGACGACTCCTCTTCGCTGACAGAGCCCTCAGGGTCCAAACTAGCCGACATAGCGACATTACTACGGAAGGAAGCTTTAACCAAAAATATCATCACCCCATCACTAATGTAGGAACATCATACATCTTGAAAATTATGCATCTCAAATCTGGGATACTGAGATAAGGCATGAACGGCGGGGACCCTAGCACCCTAGGACCTAGGTACCTTTAGCCGTCGTATCGCAGAGTCGCAGTCCGTGAGTCCGTGACAGCAGTCAGCGGTCCGGGGCACTCGTCCACTCCGTCCGGGCTTAAACCGGGGGTTAAACCGAGTGGATCCCCTCCGATCATCGGCGCCGAGGTGACACTGGCTGTTTCACCGCGCGTCCGTCGGGCGTCCCACTCTCACCGTATTGCCTTTTTGTGTGTGTTGGTTTCGACAAAACATCCGTTGGGACGGTAGGTGGAGCCAACCCGGGGCGGGGCCGGGGTTGCGATGTTGGGCCAACGTTGGTGGGGGGTGGACGTCGGTGCGGTCGGACTCGGAGCGGGTTAGTTTTACTCGGAGGGGTCTAGTTCGACCCGGAGCCCGGAGGAAACAGCCAGGTCGGGAATAGCGTCAAACACTGACCACAGCCGGACTGGCTCACCGGTGTGCGTCTAACAACCAAGTATGGGGTATGGGGTAGTCTAGACTTTCTTGGGTGTTGGCGCCTTCACAACCGAAACCTTCACTATCCACATGGTCTCGGTGAAACTCACCAAACGTGTGGATTCTGACATCAAAGTCTGGGGTTGGGTATGGGGATAAAATGGAGATAAAATGGGAGATGCCGAGATGGGATCATGGGAGGGGATGGAAATGCCACGATTAGGCTATTCCTGGAGTAATAAACTAGCCGAAGAGATTAGAAAATTGGAAATAACGTCTGTTTTCCAAGAAATCCCCGAGAGCTTTGACAGTCTTGGACCTCTTGGTATACGTAACAGAATAGTTCTAGACTGGTGAACCAAAAAAAAAAAAACTGCTACATAAGAGGTGTCAGCAACCGTCGAACCGAGGAGAGCCGAATATCTGGGGCTGGTCATTGTTAGAGCAATCTTTGATAAACGGGTGAAAGGGAGTTTTTGGAAAGCATCATCGAGTGAGAATCTGAAGACAGTGGTGACTAGTGATATTGTTTGATTCTCCTCATGATATACGATAACCGTAAATACAATCAACTAAAACAGCAGATATGACCTCCATCCAAAACCATGAATGCGTGCCTGCTTATGTATATAAACGTTCCCTCCGTTGTGTCCCATGAATTTCCCATGAATTGACCCGTTTCTGATGATGATAGAACAAACACAAAAAATGCTTAAACATTAGCAGAAAAATGATGATATACAATGCTTTTTCTCGATTTCTCTTCTTTGCGTGATCGCCGCCGCCGCCCGTGAGAGCTGATAAGAGAGTGAGTGGGATGTTCTTTCTCTTTCTTTTGTTTCTTCATGAGTTCCGCCTGCCTGTCCTGTCCTGTCTCGTGAAAACTTTTGTTCCGATTCCAAAATGTCCCAAAAATGCGCCGCCTCGAGTGAGCGAACACTCCAATGACAAGAAATAACTATAAAGACTATAAAATTTTGTTGAGGAAAAAAAGAAAAAAAGCAAAAAAGCGCAGACGATATCCAACCCAGCCAAAACAACCCCGGTTTTTTTATGTGGCCATGTCCAGATCTGGTGTACCAATGACAGGTAGGTAACCAGTAAAATGCTTAATAAGAAAAGTGATGTTCGAGAAAAGAAAAGAAAAGTGCTTTTGTGCTTCCTTCACCACAGCGGAAGCAGAAGCAGAAAGAGAAGCAGAAGAAGCAAAGACTGGAAGGCAAGAGCGATCATCAACCCCACGAAAACGACGACATCCGACCAACTGATCGCGATAAAGCCCGCCGAGATGTTTTGAATCCCCACGCACTAGTGTCCTTCTGGTGGCACTGGTCGTCTGCGTTGTCGATTTTCGGTTCGTTCCTTCCCCAATTCCGTGGTCCCAAAATGGGATGGCCAAAGAAGTTCCGGAAACTCCAACCAACCGCAGGCAGTAACCCCGCCTCTTTTGTGTGTGTTCTTTCCTCTTCGCTCGGCTAGGTGCCCGACTTTCGTTAGGTGGAGTTTGTGGGGTAGCTCGAATCGATACCCGTGCTAAATCGAATCGGTCTTGGAAAGAAGGTGGGTGTGTAACCGGAAGGGACAACCGCCATCACCATCTCCGAAATCGAATCCTGAACCCAGCCACGTGAGATATTGGCCAGCCGTGACCACTGCGATTTCAGTGATCGTCCCCGCATAGCAAATGTTCGAAAGCCCCCCACACTCTCCCATGCAATGGAAAACAAACTGCATCGTCCATGACGAAAGATGGAAAAGTTGGCTGCCGAGCATAGCTGCGGCACCATGCATCCTCTCGGATGGGAAAGCAAGGACATCCGCATCCTCTTACCCGCCCCCTCATCGCTCACATGACTGTTACCTCCCTACCAAGGGGGTGACAAGCTCAATGCTCTTGGGCCTCGAGTAAATCCCTGGCCTGCGGCTTGGTAGCGGTCGGTCACTATAGGCATCTCCCGCACCGCCATAGTAGTGGCCGTCATACGTAGAGGGGAAAAAACCGGACTGCTGGTTCGAGTACGAGTTGTTGGGGCTGGTAGCCGAGCTTCGGTTGGAGAAAGGCCAAACGTGCGGATGGTAGCTGCCTACAGGCGGCGGAGAGGGGGGGCTGGCTGGTCTGCCGCCATAAAGGGAAGACTTGAGGGCATTGATGGCTGAGGACTGGCCGGTTCCCGGTGTGGTAGGTGGGGAGACATATGTTGAGTTGGGACGGGATGGGGATGCACGGGGGATGATGTCTCGGGGCTCTGAGGAGGCCGAGTAGAAAGGGTAGTAAGTTGGAGCGTTCGAACCGACCCAGTTGCGAGATGAGGATGAAGAGGCACCGAAACCTTCTTGGTCGCTTAGGCGGCAGCTAATGACTTGAGGTCAGTCTTGAGATTGAATAAATTGGTTTGGGGGCGGTTGTTTGAACTTACTCCTTGGAGCAATAGAGGGATTGGTCGATATCGGGGATAAACTGCTTCTCGCAAGACATGCTATAAGACTGAGTGTCAGCACATTATGCTCTGGTATATCCATGCACAAGAGACAACCCTGAAAGGTTATGCAGGAACGGCAATGCTTCGGCACCAACATGACCAATGCCATTGCACCATACGAGCACCGTTACACGGATCACCCGCATATCAGGTGACGATGCGCGAGAACCAAAGAGGAATAATTTGGGGAGGGGGAGCTGGTTGTACTGAAGGCAATTCATCGAGAGAACCCCAGATACAAGAATTGGATCTGATCTGGCGGGCTTGGGTTTGTTGGGGGAAGGCAAAAGAGCAGGAGTAACATACCAGAATTGGGGAAAGCTTTCCCGCTCCTCCTCAAACCAACGCTCTTCTTCCAATTCCCGCTCACGATCCCTCATGTTCCTGCCCAGCTTCTGGGAGGTCTGGGGCGTGGTTCTCCTTGTCATGGCAGGTCGGGTTGAAGAAGCAGCTTTTCGGACGTCGGTCATCGAAGTATTGCCAGAAGCATGCCCGGACCTTCGGCGTTGGTGATGCATGGAGGCTATTATGTGTGATTGGTTGGGGTTAAGAGGTGAGATGAGCCCGAGGGAGCGCCACGGGTTGGTTCACTGGTTGGCTGACTTGTTCGGCTCAGGTCCCTTGGCAGCGGAACGTGGGTTGGTGATGGAAACGCGGGGTCCTGCCCAAGAGGAGAAGGTGAATTGGTGTCCTTGTTGTCGTTGATCACGTCTGGGCCCAAAGTTGAGAGAAGCTGGGGATCCCTGGAAGGGGGAGGAGTGAAGAGTTATTCAAAACTTTTGTTGACCAACAAGCCCACAAGTTACCATTCGTGGAATGACGAATCCGTCCAAGTGGGTGTCGTGCTGGGTGGCAAATATCTAAGCTGCAAGAAGAGAATTTTCTTGCTCGTGCTTGTTGTTCCTGGCGCTGTCGTGGGACTGGAGAGTCTGTGAGGGAAAGTGCGCAAACCGATAGCTTTCAACGAACGACTTCGGGAGACCAAACGAGGGTGGTGGTGGTGTTAGACAAGTAGGACGGGAGGAGGACAAGGAGGACAATCGACCGGCTATTAAACCCGTAAGGTGTAACAGGTGCAGGTCAGTTGCTTTATATGTCGCCGTCAAGTCGCGATGGGGTTGCGCTAGTGACCGGTTCGTTTCCCAGTTCACAGTCCAGGGAACAGGCTTGGACGGTTTTGCGGGGCCCCGGATTGCGCGAGTGAGCTACTGTCCCGCTATTGACTTGTTTCTCTGGGTCGACAAGTGGGTAGAACAGGATATGGTGACACAGATGAGGGGAGTCGACACACGGTGTTGAGTGTTTCGTTCGGGATTTAGCTACGGGTACGCCGTGTCGTTCGAGAACAAGGTTGGGCAGTCCGACTATGTATGTGTTGTTGTCTTGGGTTCGGTTGGCAGTTGTGTTTGAGCGGACGTCAATTGGCGTCTGTGGATGTAACCGTCGATATGGAGTTGGGGTTGACAAGCTAGAGCAAGTGTGGTGAGGTGAGGTAGCTGCACAGTGTTGTCTTGATGCTGTTCCGTTGGCTGCTGCAATGCTGATGGGATGATGGAATTACTAGGCTGATATTCGTTCTTGAGCCGAGGGGATCTTGGAAGGGAAAAGACTAGGAGGGAGGTACAATGGGGGTGAGGAACTGGCGGACGTCTTATAATGAGAAATGATAGAGCAAGTGTACTTGTATTGCGTGGTGTAGGTACCTAAGGAGCCAGGTGCTTGGTATTTGCGCAAGGATGACTCTTTACTAGGTTGTCACTGAACGAGACCTTTGTAACCTGTATCTATCTGCCCCTGTCAGTCTCCCCTTTTGGCCCTTTTTCCATGTTCCTTTTTTTCTGTTGGCCCCGGCTGCGCTTAGCACACAATCCGCCGTGTCTTCGTCTGTGATCTGGAGTCTTGCCCGAGAACGGAGATCAGCAGGGTTGGGATGCCGACCAATCGTCTTTCACGGTTGCTTGAACGTGTACACAGTACAGTGTATCGGTATGTATGACTATCGGTATGGAGCCCGCGGGCGTGCAGTTGCACTTTATCTGGCCCGTCGTATCTCCATCTCTCTCCAGCACTTTCACTTTTTAAGTTTTATTATCTGAACTCCCGCCAAGGGTTGAAGTGCGATCGATTGGCCTCGTGTTTCGCCTACCGCAGTAGGTCGTCAGTCACTCTGTGGATCAAAGAGGAGAAATAAAAGGAAAGAAGCGATCTGGACCTTCTATAGAGACCAGTAAGGTCCTCTCTATGGCGCTCGCTGTTCTTGTCGCTGCTTGGAGTGGCTGACTGCTGTAGCGATTTGTAGACACAATCCACAGGTCGTCACCGGTGCGCGTTGGACCAGGTTGGGAGGTGGGGTCCCAGTGTCAGTTGAAGCTTCCTCAGTTGACGACAGAAGTTGGGGTGAGGGGGTGCTGAACACTTGCACTGCAGGGATTATAGGGGGTTTCTGACACTGTGTTGACTGTTTTTAGGGGGGTGGGGGGGTGGGAGGCGGAAGAGGGGCCGACAGGACTGACTCCAGGAACAGGGCAGCTTGGGTTCTGTCCATTTCACTCTCATTCTTTTCGCAATCAAAAACTCTCCGCCGGTCATATTGGCATGGAAAACTCTGAAAATGAGCACCTCAGCTTACCGACACCGATGATTCTGACCCATTTGCAAAGGGTCCTGTCCCCGCCTGTTCTGTCATCAACAACCGAGCCCTGCGGTCCCGAGCCCCTGTGACAAAAGGAGTGGGGGTGATGGCGGAATCTGCGAATGACACGGTTGGCAGACAGGCACCTGGATGGCCAATGTTGCCCAGAATGTTGTGATATTTTCCATCCAAGGTCCATCGGCTTCCCTCCTTGATGCTCCTGGAAGGCTCACAGGCTTCCATCTACTGGGGCTGAATGGCACGGGGTCCTCACAGCCCAGAGGCCGCAAAGGTGCTTCGGATGGCTCCGTGTCAACAATCCTATTTTATTCTTCACTCTGCTTGGTTCACCACTTTCCTATGGCGGCAGGTAGCAAGCTTATTCCGGCATTCACGGGCAGCATGCATTCGGCCCTCGGGCTTGTTGACGATCCTTCGTGTTTAGAGACATTCGCTGTTTTAGTGATCATCACAGGTCCATCTCCCGTCCGTTAAAAGTGTGGATTACAGCGACGCTACCTTAAACTTGGGTTCCAAGACCATGAAGGTGCTCCAAATTTAGTCCTCAGAACCGTACAGTGAGAACCTGAATGGCTGGAGTAGACAGCAAGGTGCTCCATCCCACCTGGAACCCGACGAGAAGAGCAACACGCAATCACCACGACAGGAGACCTTCATCATGATCCCCCTCGAGTTGAGGTGATCACGGGCCATTACAACGCCACTAGGCATCTCGATTCTGGAGGTCTCAATCGCCTACTCGAGAGCCTGGGCTTCTTCCACAGTGCTGAGGTATGATCTCCGTCATCACTCCTCCCGAAATGCCGTCTTGATCAGCCATCCCCCACACAGGCATAGCCTTCCATCTTCAGGTCACCACCAAAAAGACCAAGACCACCAAGACCACCAAGACCACGCACGCACTGCTACACGTGTGTCGAGATGCTGATGTCGTCGCCCAGATTCAGCCTCTTGCGTGTGCTGCCGAATCCTTGCTTCTTTTTCACAGCCTCAACCTGACATTCAGTCTTTCTGGACACTCCACACACACCTTTAAACGAGACTCCATACCCGACTTTTTGGGATTCATCCTCGTCCCTGGTGACCGCTCACCGGTTTGCCCGGCTGGGCCGTTTTGACTAATAAAGAGGTCTGCAAAATGGTGTCAAAACAACGTCGTCGCCCCTATCGAAAGGGATCCCGAATTGACATTGATTGCCAAGCGCCCGAGCGAAAGATTTAAGCCATCGCGTCATCCGCATTTTGCGGGGAACAAGAGAGCACAGCATCGTAACTGTGCGATTGTCAGAGGGCTATCTGCCACTCTTATCTGCACGTGTAATTAATGACTGCACTGTACATGATGGTAGGGTCTCACGACTCATTCAATTCCCTATCCATGATCCCGATGCCGCTCTCGCACCTCGCACAGAGAGAATCCACAGATAATGATAAGTTGCTTGACACCAACAAACCGTTCTCGTGGGCACTAATCAATGGTCATTGATAGCGCTCCTGTTGCTATCCGTCATGCCGCCCGCAGTATTACACCGGTGACTGAATAAACTCACCCTCTCTCGCTTCCCCACGACTCGCTGACGGGAAACTCCATCTGGAATCCACTTCATATGAAGCGGAGTGGAAGCCGGAGGTACGGAGCCAAGGTACCTTTCCTTTTGCGGAGAGCCGAACACTGAAGAGCCTCCTTCCATCGATCGATCCCTTGTTACCTCCTGAGAGAAGCGAGCAAAACGGCGAGCGAGCAAATTTTCAGAGACAAAGCACCGCGCGTTCACGAGAAATAGCGACCCAAAGTCCACTCTTACGCACGCCCAATTCTCCAAATCTGCATTCCGACTTTGCCAACACGCTCTGTCACAGGCGTCTGGAACCCGACGATGTCATCCTCACCCACTGATTGATGCCACTTGGAACGGCCTCAGGTAGCCAGGTCCACCGCCCTCCCCAAACCAAGGAATTTCTCTGGCAAGGAAGCAAGAGAAAAAACTTTTTTTTTCTCAGAGTTGCATCGGCGCCTGTCCGCTAGTGTCCCCGGTTTTGGGTACGACTACCGCCTACCGCCCCTCTTTCGGTCGGCCAGCCCTGTGTGCCTTGCCAGCAAATGCCCACGGTGTGGTTACCGACGGCGCCTTTCCACCTTGGGCGCGGTGTCAAGCCCGCTGTCACGCCGTTGTTCGACGACAGCCGAACGACAGCAACAGGCGTCAGGCCCGAACCGAAGGGAGGCTCCATCGCCCATGGCCCATTGTGTGGGGAGAGCTTCTCGCTGTCCCACAGAGCTCCCACTAACCCCGGCCTAACCCACCTGTGCCAATGCCGCCCCTTCAGGGGACAGCCAGGAACGTTCCTCAGCTCCTGACGGGCCGGCTGCAGAGTTTGCAGTGCATGGCATGGAGATTGGGTGAGAGGCCTTCTCCCAGATCGGACCGGACAGCGGGGATGGAGCCGAAGCATGTTTGGTGGTGCCATGCTGCCATGATCTTCCGGGGCACCAGTCCCGCCATCCGCCGGTCTCAGGTCAGTCTTGCCAGGTCTGGATGGGCAAACACTGTACCTGTCGTTGAAATCTCCACGTATATTCCGCTCCGTTATTGCTTCCGGACGGCGGAAATTGGCCGGAATTTACTCTCTTCCCAATATCGAGCCGTTTTCAGCCGACCAGTTTTCTTTTTCTTCTCACCGAAACTCACCGTGAATGGGACACGGCGGCATGGGGGTCGCTAACGGGGGGTTTCAGGAGGTGGAATGTTGCAAAACACCAAGAGCACTTGCGGAACGGGGACAGCGGTCCCACTCTTGACAACACACAGACAGATCCGGCCGACCGAGAAATCATCGTGACATCGTCAGGTTTCAGCATCATCGAGATTCCATATTCCAGGGTTCACTTCCAGATTCTGGGAAGACACTGTAGGAAAAAGTTTTCTGCATCTGGTACCTGAAAGATCCAGACCATTGACACGGCCCATGTGTCCGAGTTTATGGCTCATCGGCTTTTTCGTAAGTTATCGAACCATATAACGAAAGCCTGGTCGTTTATATATCAAATTCCTGTCGGAAAACTGCTTTCCACGTTGCCCAGAAAATACACCAGGTCACGAACATCCGTGCTGTAGATGATATCAACATCAATCATTTTTTTTTTTGCAAGCATAGTAGTAAAGAGACCCCAAACCATTTAGAGGGTACACAAACCGGCACCGTTCCCGTACATCTTGACCGAGATGTAGGTAGCACTACAAAGCGCCCCGCGGGGGCCGTCTTCCGAAAAGCAAGGGTTGCTCACCGGCTCATGTGGGACAGCGGACAGCCACAGGGTCGTGAGAGGGCCAGACCTCAAAAAGCGTTCGGGAACAAGGCATGTCTCGTCTTGTCTTGGATCCAGTAGGGTTACAGAAGCCATCTCTTTGTTGGTGGTTTGTATCTGCTAGATTTCAGGGTTTGAATCAGGGTTCAAATCTCATCAGGCAAGGAACCAAATCTCATCGACTTTCTGAATCCGGCCCTTCCCTATCACCCCCTCACGAGGAAAGTCGCCAGTCCGGAGATAGGATTGGATTGAATGCCCAGCCAAGCTCTGGGATTGGACGGGAACGGGACAATAGCCGACAGGGCAGGCCAGGGAGGAATACGGGCGGGCAACGGGCGATGACAACCAACGCCAGGAAACGCTCGGGAAGCTTCAACTCACTGTACCACGTGAATAAAGTCGATGATGCCTTATCACGCATTTCGTTCGACCCTCAACGTCTTTCTGGGTATGATTGAGCAATCCCCCTCTCCAATGCCGTTACCATCCCGAGAATGAATGACGAGCTTCTAGGCGGATAGCTTCATTTCCCCCTCTTAGATGACGGAGACACCTGCATCCAAGACAGTGACCCCGCCCATTGCCCTTTGATTTCTCGCCCCTCGCTACCTACCCGATAAGCGGTTACCCATGAACAACGGTCAATGTTGTTCGGGGCGCAACTATTAGGAGAAGGAAATGTAAACACGGAGTTCTTTGCTCCTGGTCTACTGCCGTCGAGCTCGAGAATAGAGCGATGATCTCATTCCTCGGGACCGTTGTCTATCTGGCTTTCACGGAAACAAATCCCCCAATTGTCTGTCTGTCAACCTGCAGGTCGTCGAGTCGTCGAATGGGCAATGACAGAGAAGAATTGCGACAAACTGCTGCCGGATATGAAGATCACTTCGCACTTCGCCAACATCGCCCGTAGGATGGCGCGAGGTGATGCAATGCCCCAAGTATACCAAGACAAATATATGTCTTGGTTTTGGTCGAGATATGATGATGGTGTAAGTGCAAGTGTACATGACCGCATCTTGGTTTGGATCTTGTCTTGTCCTCCCCACCATCAATCACCCCCCATCACAACACTCCCGTCTCCGGTCTGCCAGTCTGCTTGGCTTACCTACCGCTTACATGCCGAGCTGGCTGCCTGGAGGGGCGGATCTAGGTAAGGCAAGAGTCAAATCGCTGCAGAACCTGGAAAAAAGGGACCTTCCCTCCCCGCTGCCGAGCGTTCGGACAAAAAGATACCGGGCCGCAAGCTGCAAGGTACGGGAGATATCACACTGGGTCATCCTTGGCTCAACCATCGATTACCGTCCCCTGACTTGCCTGAGTACATACGATATGAGACATGGCATCAAGCAGCTTACTACTATTTCTTAAATCTTTAACAGATGCTTCTGACATACACAATTCCTTGGAGAGCAGATTATTCAACATGGACGCAGTTTCGGTCTCCGGTTCCCGCGGTCGATGGTTCACCGGAGCGATCAGATCTCACCAGTGCATCTTGATGGTCTGCAAACGGTCCGCTCGGTAAGTTGCGGAGCCGCAATCGCAAAGCTCCATCTCCCTTTCTTTACTATTCTACGTAACCACTCCCTTCGCACCTTCCCAGTTTCGACAACCCATTGCGGTAATGGTCGTTGCTGTCATGACGATGGGCAGCCGTAGAGGTACTCATGAGGACAGGTGATTAAGTTTCTTCAAAACATGGCAGGAGCAATGCAATGTTGAGAACCCAGCCGAGCCAGCGTAGAAGGAACCACCCGAGGCAAAGAGCTTCTGTAGGTACCTAGGTATGTAGAGAGGTAGGGACTACCTGCTGTTCAAGCCAAACTCCTTCCTGAATCCTCGCTGGTGACAGATGCTATCGACCTCCAGTTTACTGCCTCACAAGTAGTGATGACAAGTTGCTCACCGGCCTCGGCATCCCGGCCGTCCCTGAATGACTGACAAACTCGACTGACTCTTTCAACTTGACAGGCGGGTCTTCCAGAATCCCATTCTGACATTTGACATTCGACATTGACATTGACACTGACATTGACAGAAGCCCGCTAGCCCGCACTCCCGCTTCCACATGTTCTTTAGCCCGGCGTCGCCCGGATTTAGATATTTGTGGTACCAAATAGTTGGGTAACCAGGGGGGTTGCCGACCGTTCGTCTCCGATATCGCACACGCAACGATTATTGTATCCATGTCCGGACTCTGGAACACTGCGCTGCAGTGTCGTTTCGATTCCTTCTGTTAGTTCGATTTCATTGAACGAACCCTGGGAAAATCTCTTCACCTTCACCGTACAAACATGGAGGTATTAAATTGGTGAAGCGTTGGTTTCGAAAAACGTTTAACACCGTACGGGGCAGTCTTTCTTCACGATCACGATCGTCGGGAATTACTAAAACGGGCAAACCGGAACTCCATGTTGCGGGTCTTTGTTAGATTGGACTTTTTGGAGATGGTGTTCACTTCGAGGTTGTGTTCGATGACTCGATTCCTAGCACCCTAGTGGGTTCCAACCTTCTATCGTGAATCGTGATGAGTTATTATAGTGGGCATTATAGCGGAGTTTCAGAAGGCCTTTTGGAAGGTGAAAAACCCGCTACGGAATTCGTTTTCCTTGCTCGAGGATAGGTCTTGGGTACCATCGCGTTTCCCAGAGGGCGAGCCGTAATGGAGCTTGTGGGCTATGAATAGCATCAAAGAGATGATCGGGTTTGATGGTAGAAAACTTGGACACATCATTCACGTCTCTAGTAACAAGCTTCAAAGCTTACCACACCACTAATAAATGCGGTAGAGGTAGCTCGCTCGCAATTGAAGAGCCTCAATGTTCTGCATTGAAGCTTGAATCACCAAAAACGTGGAACAACATTTTCAGTATTTTCGATCTGAGGAAGATGTTCGAGAAATTCGAGCACACAAAATTCGCCCCATACAAATGGCGGTGTACTGACCTGTCGAAAAGAGAAAGTCTAGAGCGGTGTATGTTAATGCATTGCAAGCATTTTCTCCCAAAACAAAACAAAGCATACAAGGTACTGAGCACTTATACTCCGCTTTCCGCTTTGAAAGCTGCCGATGATGCCGTCGTCAACTTTTTGGACGTTCACAGTGTCAGTATGTTTCCCCGTAACTCAAATACATACAATATAATACTGGTTTGTTTGTTAGTTTGGTTCTTCGGACTGGGATTGAATAGGGGAGATCTGGAGCTCCTATTGGCCTCCTAAGAGCGAAACTGCTCTTTGTTTGAAGCATCATGCTTATGCCTCTATCCGACTCCTTCAAGACAGGAAGAGATCGGTCTACGGTAGTTAACCGATAAAAAGCCGAACGCTTTCCTATATCCAGCAAAGTTGCCGTTTTTTGTACCAAACTAACAAACAAACCAGGGCTGGCTGTATTCTACTTGTGGCTCACAGTGTGTGTAGGTAAAACCCACCTCCGTCTCATGGTTTCTGGTGGATCTCAAAACCTTGAAGAATTGAAGCGAGTTTGAGTCCTGGCTCCTGTGTTTGGGAGTGTTGCATCATCATGGTAAATTCCGCGAACTTGAAGACTGGATTGCGAAGTTATATCCATATGGAGGACAAGCCGCCGTCAACTGGCAAATTTTACCGAAATGGAAAGCCAACAGCGAAAGATACTTTCGTCGAGAAATCTGGGAGATCAAAACTGGACGGGACAAGTAACAGCAACTCGATGTGTCGATATCGGGTGAAAGGCACGGAGTCGGGCAGCTATTTGGGGAGTCATCGAATAATGGAGGCCATGTTAACATCCGTTTTCTCATGGTGATCACCATTCATCCAAGGAGAATCTACGGTCAGCTTTTACACGTGTACTCTCCTCTGTCTATCAAAGAGTCTGGACTACGAGATCTTCAGGAAACGAACGACTGAGATCTTCATCATTCATACACTACCTACACTTTCTGGAAGCCATCCCACAGCGAACCGAGGAGAATAGAGAGGTTAGCACATGTTATGGAGACGTGGTGTTGCAATTCTTCGAGGAATACGTCCAAGAAAACATGATATCATCCTCTATCAAAAACCCTTGGAAGTCGACTCACAAGAGAGGAAATCTACTCCGGTGTTTCTTACCCCCTTCCAAGGCGGAATGGTTTGGAAAACACCACTGCGTTCATACTGTACGTCCAGGATCTTTCCTTCTCAAATGCCGAGCAACTTCTGTAGATCTCCTTGCTGATCACCAGAAAACGTGGTCAGGTGGATGGCAGAAAAATAAACCGAACCCATTTCAAATGTCTCCCTTTCACAGTATGCAAGGTACACCTCTAGTGTAGTGTAAACGACGCGCGCGCACATGTTTCGGTGTTTGTGGATTGGACGAAGGATCGCGATGAGATACCGATGAGATGCATGGTCAAACCAGTTCACTGATGGACAGGAACCACGCTCTCATCTGGGATCTTGTGATTCCAGGTTCCGGAAAATAGGCCGGACGAGAGGAACGTTCGTTTGATTAGTATATTCAGGCATCAGTACACCCAGGGACAATAGTGAACTAGTGGTCTCTTCCGAGTTACGAGATGGAAACGATGTCCG
The DNA here is from genome assembly GCA_009805235.1 of Neurospora pannonica FGSC 7221. Classification (NCBI taxonomy): domain Eukaryota; kingdom Fungi; phylum Ascomycota; class Sordariomycetes; order Sordariales; family Sordariaceae; genus Neurospora; species Neurospora pannonica. The sequence continues at coordinate 18,135 of RANY01000313.1, forward strand.
TCACGAAAATGCTTCAAGTTGGTGTTGGACGAGCCACACATTGTTTTGTTCTTCTCTTCTCATTATCAAGCACAGATAGGACTGAGCTGCAACGCGATAATGAAGGAAGGATAAGTCAAATACGATGTTAGCTGGTAGATTCAAAAGACTCGTCGTGGTTTGATAGTGCCATCACGGCGTGCAAGTCGAATTTGTCGTCGTCGTGCAGATGCAGCACATAACCCTAACCCGCAACTTCAAACTCGGTTGTTCAACATCCATCTGAAAACTTCGAATGTGTTCATGATTGAACCATTCGCACCTTCAAGCGTGAGAACCGGACTATATACCGCCATTTTCGGACGCTTTGCAGTGAGGCTGATTGATCTTGAAAGCAAGGCACAATATCGAAGCCATTCTGCCATATTGCGCCCGAAAAGTCGACATCCTCATTGCGGCGTTCAGCGCGACGCACGATCTTCACCTTGCGAACGGACCGACTCACCGAACGACTGGCTTTCTTCAGTCCACCCGCATATCAATCACCTCACCACGACACTTGATCATACCGACTCTACCGGCGCAAAACATCACATTTCCAACCAAGAAACAAAAATGAATCGCATTCCGGGATCCAAACCAAAACCCAAACCCTCAAAGCCCAAGCCAAAACTCCCCAGCAACCAAAAACCAACCACCACAACCAGCAGCAACACAACACAACCCCCATCATCAAAGCCTTCCATCCCCCAAGTCCCAGAACCCAAAACACTAACCACACCTTCCGACTCGGACTCCAAAGACCCAAAATCCCCCTCCACCCTCCTCCCCACCCTAACCCCCGCTCTCGAGATCCTCTCCCGCTTCCACCACCGCAACAAGAACCAGCACCGCCTGTCCAAATGGTGGGCCAAAGCCGACATGCTGCGGCGGCACCTGCGCAAGCTGATCCAGGCGGCGAACGAGTGGTGCGATAAGGAGCCGGAAAGGGAAACCAAAAAAAGGAAGGAGGAGGTGAGGAAGAGGAAGAAAGAAAAAAATGAACGGTTGGGGAGGGTGGAGAAGGTGGATGCCCCTGGGGTGGGAGGGAAAGGGGGGGAGGGAGATGAAGAGGGGGAGGACGAGGATAGGGAGGCGAGGGAAGTTAGGTTGAGGGCGGAGTATTTGAGGGGGAAGTTAGGGCCTAGGGCTTATTTGTGAGTGTTTTGTTTTTTCCTCATTGGGTTTTGTTTGGTGGAGGGGGTTGGATGAAGAGGGAGATGGTGTTGGGAAGTGAAGAGGAGGGTGTGAGTGATGAAAGTTGCTCACTTACTTCTCTATCTCCTTGTCTTTGCTCCCCCCCTTCAAAACCACTCCCCAAAAACTTCCCTCCCAGATCCAAGACTAACAACCCAACAGCGCTTTCAGCCAACTATCCGCCGACAGACAATTCGCCCACTTGGGCCTCATGCTCCTCGGCATTCTAGCCCAGGTAGACAAGGCAATTTCAGCATTCGCCCCTGTTCCAATCGACGATGACGACGCTGCCGCGGACGAAGCGGCAGAAGACAGGAGTTCAACTGTCAACGCTACAGTCACAGATCAGTCAACGGGTGATGCGCCTAACCAACGGCATAATGACATCGGCGTAGCGGTATCAAGGGAAGAGTTACTCGCTATGATGTCAGCATCCGCATCTGGGCCCACGGGAGACGCTCGAGATCAGCCACTACCTACCACCGAGACCGAACCTGGAGAACCAGCAGCAGGGAACAAACAGGGCAGGGATAAGACCGGCGGGAAGAAGAGACCGAGGGACAACGAGGATGAGGATGTGGATGACTCCTCCGAACCAACACCACCAGTATCCGAGAAGAAGAAAAAGAAGAAAAGGAAGACGAGAGATGGAGATGGAGATGACATCGACGACATCTTTGCTTCGTTTGACAAGCCCAGGAAGGAGAAGAAGAAGAAGATGAAGAAGACAACCACCATCGCAACGGCTACCACAACTTCAACTACAACAGCTACCGTAAAATCAACAAAATCGACCACAAAAATTACAACAACATCCGAATCATCGGCATCAGCACGAGCACCAGCACCGGAACCAGTAGAAACAAAAGATGATATGGACGACATCTTCGCCTCCCTAGACAAGCCCGATAAACCCAAAAAGAAGAAGACGAAAGCCAAGAAGACGGATGACCTGGACGACATCTTCGCTTCCTTCGACAAGCCCAAAACGAAGAAGAAAAAGAAGACGACGGGGGCGGGAGCGGATGAGTTTGATGATATCTTTGGGGGGTTGTGAAAGGACTGGCTAGGTCTACATAGTGTTCTCAATCTCAGCTATTCGAGGTGATGGATGTATCGTGTTCGTAGACACAAGTAGATCTGGATTGTATGATTTGGCATTGATTGTTGGTAACGCTTGCTGCGTATTGAGTTGAGTATGTCTACCTTCATTCGAGGGTCTTTTGCGGTTACATCCACTGTGTGTTTCTAATGTCGATTCCTAGTTCGTTATCATGTCCACGTTGTCCTGATGTTTACTTAGCCCCTGACAGCTTGCTGATCAAACAAACCAAGCAAAGAGAGATCGGGTGAAGGCTTACACACACAAAGAACAGCATCAATTGACTTTCCAGACTACGCTACTACTAATGTTTTGCTAGATATGATATCAGGAGACTAACATAAACGATCCAGCGGGAACATCAACCAAGGCTCAGGATAGCCACGTCTTGAATTCAGCAATCGTCCTTTATTCATACCCGATGACCAAACATGTATCATACCCCTTTCCAGTCCAGCCAGGGAAAACTGTCCCTTCCCATCCAACGTATTCAAATCCATAACTCATAATCCAAAAGCATGTGTCAAAACAAAGGCCCAAAAAAGGACGTGACCTTGAAAAACCAAAACGGGATAAACATTGAACTAATAAGGTTTCTTTCTCATCATTCCTTTCTGTTGTCCTTCCTATTTCATTTCAGAGATTTCCTTGACGCCGTGTCCACATCGCAATATTGACCGGGGAACGCACAGTCTCCCTCTTTCTTCTTTCCTTGTAGCGCTGATCTACTCTCCCTCTAGGGTCTCTCCCAATTTACCCTTACCAACGGGACGGTCCCGCGACTGCGCTATTCAATCCTATATCCAGCGTCTTGGGCAGCCGCAAAATGGATCGGTCAAATCTCAGGGTTCGCATTGCATCTCCACCGGCTTCCTATATGCGAGAGTAAGACCAGATGCGGGCCCGCATATCACCAGATCCGGTAGCGAAGTACCCGACACCGTTGGGACCAGTCACTGGGCTGGGCGCCACGGAGATGACCGAGTTCTTGTGTCCCTGGAGCATGAGTTGTGTGTGGCCGGTACGGGGATCCCAGAACTGGACACCGCGGTCCTTGGAACCGGAGAGGACCCATTGCGAGTCGGGGGTCAGTGCAACGCTGAGGACGAAATCCTGTGATAAGTGATTGGCACGTTAGCAAGCTTGCAAAGGAATAGCTGAGGGGATACAAATGTAGAAACTTACCCTGTGACCCTCGAAGGTCTTGATGCAGCGCCCACCCTTAGGAGGCGCCGAAGTAGGAATACCGCGCGGAGCGCTGAGCTCCCACATTTTGATGGTCTTGTCCAAACTGCCGCTGACAAGGTTGCGACCATCAGGAGAAAACGCAACACTATAAACACTATCCTTGTGGCCGTCGGGGCCCTCGAGGCGCTCCGCAAGGTAGCCTCTCATGTCCCAGACACGGACGCTCTTATCCAGGGATCCAGCAGCAACGAATTGCTTATCGGGCGAGATAGCAACAGTCGTGACACCATCTTCAATAGAGAGGACAGACGTGTTCTGCCCGGTTTCAATGTCCCACAGACGGACAGTTCTATCGCCGCTGCCGGAAGCAATAGTGCGGCCATCGCGAGAGAAGTCGAGACTGTAGATATCCTGTTCGTGGCCATGGAAGGTGTTGCGAATAGTCCTCGACTGAATATCCCAGACCTATATCAAGCATGTTAGCAAGAGAAGACCATAGCGAGTGGAAAGACAATGTCACGTACTCTGATGAGCTTATCCTCGGCTCCAGTGGCAAGATACTTGCCATCAGGGCTGAAGCAGACGCTTCTGATGTAAAGATCTCCAGTGAGGTCGATATTCTCATCTTGCAAGATGCAGAGCTTCTCGCCGGTCTCCACGTCGTAGATCTGAGCGGAACGGTTGCAGCCGGTGGCAACGTACTTGCCATCCATGCTGAACCTCACGCAGCAAACAACGCTCTCATGCTGCAGAGTGTGGACTAGCTCGACGTCTAGTACCCTGGGAACGGCCGCGTTGAAGATGACCCACCAATCGTCCTTCATCTTCTTTATGTGATTTGGGAGGCGGTCGGGATCAAGCTCGCTCAAAGCGTTGGTCTGAGAAGGCGGAGGCGGAGGCTGGTGGTGCTGAGCCATCCGGGTGTGGTCCGGGGTAGGATGGGTTGGGACCTGAGGCGACTGAGCAGGGCCGCCGTTGTACGGGATGGGAGTGTTGATCTGAGGAGTAGCAGGGCCGCCAGCAGGAGGTCTGCCGATGCCACGCTTGCCGCCAGGGCCAGGAGAAGCAGTGCTCTGGGGTGGCTGAGGAGGGAAGTTACCAGGTCCCTGGGGTCCCTGATACTGCTGCTGGAAGGGAGGCTGCTGGGACGGCGGCGGGGGCGGGGGAGGAGGACCCTGAAGCCCGGGGGGTGCAGGCATATGTGCTGGCTGTTCCTGCTGCTGCGGTGGAGGGGGAGGAGGGACCAAGGCCTGTCCTCCCTGCCCTGCCATGATCGCGCTAAAGACATTGCTTCCCAAACCGATAGCAGGGGGCTGCTGCTGCCCAGGATGCTGTGGGGGTGGGTTCATGTTGCCCGGAGGGCCTCCGCGGGCTTCAAGCTGGCGACGAAGCAGCGCAATCTCATCCTCGTACCTGCCCAGATATCGTCAGCTTACCTCTATCGAGTCTCGGGCATGCTTGACCAGATTTTGACTAGCTTACTTTTGCTTAACGTTCATCTGGTGCTGCTCCATCTGGAAGACTTTCTCGCGGATGACCTGAAGCTCCTGGAGCTGCGTTGCCACTATTGTCTGGTCAGTCGGGTACACGTTCCAAAGCCTAGCTCGTTGATTGCGGGCCACAAACAACCCGCATCACCATGTACAGCCGGTTTCCCTCATCGCCAGATGGGATAGTGGCCACCCAGCGGAGGAATGTGTGGAGGAACCCTTACAGTCATGCTGGCAGGTCTCGTACTGGCGAGCTTGTGATTCGAATTCCATTCTGATGCCATCGAGGAGCTCGTTAAGGCGGCCCATATTCTGAATGGGCGCGCCCGCAATGGGTCGGTGCGGATACATGGACATGTTGCGCAGTTGGGGCGGTTGTCCGCGTGCTATGTGTGGGTGAAGCTGACGAGAAACGGACAGAGATCCAAGCCGGGAACGCTAGGGCGGTCGCGCAGGTTTGTGAAAGCTCAAGGCAGCAATCGGCTGAAAGAAGCGAGAACCGGAAATGCGGCCGAGGATACAAAGGCGACTCGTAAGGTTGCCGATGATGCAGCTGGAGTGCAGCCGGCGTGATGTCGGTCGAGCGTCGAGCTACCGTGCGTTGGGATGGCGTGCGCGCGGGACGGATCGCGGCGCGAAAAGACGCAAAAGATGGGGACGGGGGGGCTCGAAATCCCTAGTCGAATGGCACTGTACAACAACCAAGGGCCAATGACGGAATCCGAGGGGTTGATGGGGATGGTGATGCTGGCGTTGCGCCAATTCCGATGTTTGTTGTTGGGATGATTTGGGCGAAGCAGTTGAGGGCTGCTGACAGGAAATGCTGGTGTTGCTCCGGAGTAATGCTGCCAAAGGGGGGAGGAGGTGGAAGGAAGGAAAAAGAAGTGGAATGGCCAGCAAGTGGCAGAAATGACCTGGGCGTTCTGGGGCGGCTCCCGGTGTGGATTTCCACTTGCAGCGACACCACTCCCACCTCCAGCGGCTGCGGGCACTTGGGTCAGGTCTTGGACTTTCTTGGGAGGACAGGCGGGCTGCGGACGGGCTGCGGACAGGGCAACAAGCTCCAGTTGTTAGCCTGTGGCCCGTGGAAGGTGCCACCGGTCAACCACCATCAGTTAGCACATCGGACGGAACTGAGGTCCTGCCGTCGTATCTTGAGACCAAGAGGTACCTCACTTCATCTCAGACCGCTGGCAAACGGGCAGGTCACTCGGCTCGGCAAGTGTCTCAGGCAGTACCTCACGTGGTCCGTGAGCTACCCTTCATGGCTACGAGTTCCGACATGGATGGCAGGGACCAGGGTGCCCTGCGCTACCTGCCTAGGCGTAGAATATGGAATGGCAAGGCCAGAAGCCAGGCCGCGGCGGCGCTGTGCGAGTGTGGGAAAGCACGCTAGAGCATCTGCACAAGAGTGGATCTACGAGATTCTGGAGACCCAGTCATTGCCAGCGTCCGTGCGCCAGTTACGTACCGACATGGTCGCTGATGGTTCCATTCTCGGAAAGCGAAGAGGGCGGCCCGGGTTGGGGTAGTGCACTGATGGACGCACCCCCTGATGTCTGCTTGCCGTGTCCCGTGGCTGGGCTTTGTCATTGATGAGCATCACGTAGCTGGCTGGCGTGCACGTATGACTGCACATGGGACGTTCTTTCCCTTTTCATCTTTCATCCAAGTTCGGATTGATCCAGGCAATCAGCGACGTGTACCCTGGGGGGCTATGCAAACAGTGACTACTGCAAGTGTCGGCAAAGGAAACATTGGTTTTCTAGCCCGATCTGTGCTACATTGACCGCCAAGCACCTGCCATTTAGTAGCGCAAAACTCCAGACAAAACCCCAGAGAAGTCTCCATCGCAGTGCAGTCCAAGCGCTTGCACATGCGGTTTGAAACAATGCAAACCACACACAACCTCAACTCCCAGTGCCACCTCGATGAATACCTACTACTGCATACAGCACACCAGAACGCACCCGGTCTGCGATATCGACTTTGCCTTCAATCATGGTTCGCCTCCTTCAAACGACCGACCTTGTACGGAAATCCTCCCTGCTTCGGTATCGCTTCAACTTGTGAGAGATGACGATGACCCGCTGGTGTCCTTGATAAATGTCCACCAACTCGCCAACTGCCATCTGGTCCAAAATAGCAGTATGACTTACGAGTATTGTTTTCATCTTTGTTCGGGCAATGTTCGAGCAACGTCAACTCGCGAGGAACAACCCCTTTCTGTCTTCGTCGAGTTGTCCTGTGCAAACTATGGGTACGCCTATTGGAATCATGACGGGGTGAGGTAAATACTCAGTTCAGGTCACAAATAATCCGTTGTCAAAGTCAATTAGCAAGTGGGAATATACTCTCTTCAACACACCTCTTTACATAACCCGTTGCAGGTCTTAGCATGTGCACCACAACAGGAAACGGCGGTAGCGACAAAGTGTCGATTGCAAGTGTATCCTTATTTGGAGCCGTTCGGTTTTCTCCCTTTCGATATCCGACGGTGATGATGCTTGAAGCCTATAATATTCCTTTCAACAAAACCCCGCTTAGCGCAGATAGCGAAAGTAGAGCCAGGTTTCTATCGACTGTGACGAGGTGTACCCGACCACCACTCTTCGTTGGTTCAAATCTTGTTATCATGCATCACCTTCCCCTCTTTTGTGCCAATGTGGTACCAAAACCGAACAAACCAGCGAATCCGTCACATAAATTCTTCTCATGTTCCCTTGCACTTCCGCTCTTTAGTCCTTTCCTCGGCCTTAGCCTCAACAAGGTCTCGTCCCTATCCCCACACCCATGTTGGACACGGAGGACAACCCGTATTTTCTTCCAACGTTTGAAGGCACTGTCTCTAGCCCGGCTACAAGCTCCCGCCTCCACTGGGTAGGTATCATCCTTTTCCCAATATCAGCCACGTAGGATGAATTAACAGCCTTCTCGTTCTTCGGAACAGGCTGCCAACCGAGTCAATAATCTAACGGATCACTAAGGTTCTGACCAACACATAATTCTGCCTTTGGTTCTTTGCATCCCGCACTGTTTCGTATATCTGGTGGCCGCCTTCCGTCAAGCTGAGGATTGAGAACGAAGACGATTCTCATGTTTCAATTGTCTGTTATGGAAGCGATTACATATTCGCTCAGCTGGTTTCTACAAAGAATACTTGAGCGATATGTCGATGATATGCACCCCAGACAGTTGTTGCTTAGCTGCCTAGGTATGTTGCATGCTTCAAACTTGCCTCGCTTCAAGGCCATCATTTCACCCAGGCAGAGAGAAATACTAGAAGCGGGTTGCATAGCGCAATATGTCCAGCCTCCGCCCGTGTCGTGGTTAGACAGAGAGTCCAGGCAACAGTCACAAGTGAAGCTGCCCTCAGAGTGCTGGTTGCCAGACAAGTGGAAGTTGCCTTCAAGTTAGGAGCTTAGGTTGACTGGACTCACCTTACCCATCCAATTCGATTAACCGGTTTCATCCGATGCCAATCCAGCAGTTGCTTCGAGGTCAGAACGGCACGTGGGTAAAAAAAGAATCGGATCAAAGTTACCCCTTTACTTCGAACTGCAACAAACACGTGTTGATGGGAACCTCAATTCTGTGATCAGCGCGGGTTGATTTTAGATCTTATCTTATCTGATCTTACGGTGTGCGGGCTGCCACGCCGCTGTGCCCCCTTTTCTTCAGTTTTAAGCGAGCCCCGTGAGCCCCGTGAGCCCCGTGAGCCCCGCTAAAGACCGATTGGGAAGGGGCCAGTTCGTCGCCAAAATCTTGAAACATTTCAACTTCGGAGACACAAGGGGGCCACGGGAATTACAATCGAGTGACAAGTCCCCAAGGTCAGGCAGGGGCTAGGCAAGGAGCCTTGACAGCTCGGCTCTCGGCTTCGGTAGTTCGGTGATGACGGTTTGGGAATCTGGAAGACTGTTTCGACGGGTTGCTGCTGTCTTGGCGTTGTTTCTTTCATCACTAACGGCCGCTGTTCACTGATGGATGCTTTGATTAAGGCGACGACGAATCGTTCATGCATGATCAGTCAACAAAGTGAAGTATTCCATGGGGTGCTCTGAGACGAAGAACATAAATGCACATCATAAAACCGATCAACGTTGGCGTTTTGAAACCTATGTAGACGAGTGTCTTCACAGACTGAGTCTGCAGTGACAAGATTCAGGGGGCCCTGGTACACCAAGAGTTGCCCCTTTGCCGCAGAACTCACCCTCAATGCTACCATAGCTGGGCTCTGGTGTTTCGCGATGGCTTCAAGGCGTTGTCGTATGTCGTTTGGGTTAGCTTCGGTAGCAGACGTTTGGGTCCAGTTTCTTGAAGAGTTGTTCATATATGTTTTCTTCCCGGCAGCATGTTGAAACTAGCTTCTTGTTTCTCCTCCTACTTCATCGCTTCATTCACTTCACTGACTTGCCAGGCGCAATTATTGTTACTGTTCATTCGTTCGTTCATTTGGTGTCATAGCAAAAGCACCTGGCGTGCCACTCCTTTCCGGCTTCTTGATCTCAACACTTACCGCATCAAACTCACCCGTCAACAACCCGTTCAGTCCACTTCAGTCCAGTCCAATCCAATCCAAGCCTCATCCCGGCTCTGCTCCTCACTCAGTCAACCCTTCGCATTCCATCTCGCTCCACTACAAAGCAAAGATGTCATCCAACACCAAAAACCTCTACTACACCGTCCCTCTCGACGACGACCTCGAGTCCCAGGACTACCTCCAAGAGAAGAAAGCTGTGCCCTGGTTCAGCGTCCCCGTCCGAAGCGCCGCTGTTGCCGCCGCTCCCTCTTCTCGCTCTCCCTTGTCTGCTTTGAAACAGAAATTGTGGTCGTGGTCAAACGATGATAGCCACCCCCACCACCGCCACAACAGTAACACCAACGCTCGCGGCGAGCGAGGCTTCTGGGACCGCTGGATCTGGCTCGTCCATGCCGTTCTCCTGACTATTTCCATGACGCTTTTTGCGCTGTCTATGTGCACTTTGCAAACCGCGGCGAGTGCGAGCGCAGCGGCGGTTCAGTGTCAGTGTCAGGGGACCGGGATGGCGGAGGGGGTGGATGGAACTGGTGCTTCTTCGAGTTTTGGTAAGGGATTCACGGATGTTGATATTTCCTGGGTTTTTCTTGACAGTTTGTTAATACTGTTTTGTTTGTGGATTTTAGTTCCTCGCTCTTTCTATGAAGGAGAGGAGACGACGACGACGGGGCCTGCTGTTGTGCTTCCTGTTCCGAATGCCGACATTCCGGAATCACAGCATGTTGATATGGAGGTGTCGATGGATGATAAGACTTGGGTAGAAGATGAGGAGTGAGGAGTGGGATTGTGTGATGTGAGAGGGCGGACTGTGGCTTGATGCTGGATGGAAGCTGAGGTCAGGGAGTTTGAGTATCTGGGGAGCTGGGCAAAGAGTTTAGCGCAATCGAATGCCTCTTCGTTGGACGAGAAGTCGAGAACTTCCGCTGTTCAGACTGTACTTGAAGTTTATGATTTTTGTGGTTATGTGCTGAGCTTCAAGTCTCGACTGTGACCATATTCAGGCAGCTCAGAAGAGAAAGTAAGGGCTTCAAGAACCTCACTTGCCCAGAAGCATTGGGCTGATCAACTGGGGGTCCATGTGGTGATAAACTCTCGGAGAACTCCGTAGGCAATTGTGATCTTCTCTGGTCGAGATCAACAGTTCTAGCTGTCCCGGAAAGCACAGCTTCATCCAGAACAGCCAAACCCTGGGCACATCTGATAAAACCGGCCGTGCCAATGCCTTTGAACAAAGAAGTCCGAGATCGACCATTTTGGAGACAAATGGGATCTCCGTCACTTTTTGTTCACCGTCGTTCCGTTGCGGATCTTGCATTTAGGAAAAACAGATGCCCGTCAGCGATTTGGACAGGGGGAGGCAGGGACCTCTTTGATCCCAAGTCTCGGGTCGCGTCAACCGTCCGACGCGTTGTTGTACCTGACATTACACAGTAAATGTGGGGGCGTTCAAGGGAGTCAAACCACCAATCATCGTGGTCCATCCCCAGATAAGATCTTGGTGTGGCTCCCGGCCCCCCGGGGAGTGGGAGAAGAGTGGAGGGGTTTCCTCACGGCTCCGAATCGTTCCAAAACCACGCCATTTTGGTCGTTCGCATCGTCCTGCTTCCGAGAGTCAAGCGTTCTCCATTGAATCACTTTCGACTTCAGTGACTTGGTTCGCCCGTCCAATCAAGGAGCTCAATCATGGTCCCTTGTACTATCGAGATCAGCTTCCTGTCAAACGTGCCACCCATCATGCAACATTGAGGACGAGACGTTGGGTTGACAGCCCATTTTGTTATTGCCAACTTGCGATGGTGAGAGCATAGTACGCTTTGGCGAGGTAAACAAAGAATGTTCAGAGAAGAAGGTGAGGTCGAAGGATGCAAAGACGGGTGGATACGGGATCTCTGACGTTGTTGGGGGAGAAAAAAGAAGTTCCTCAGATCGGCTTCCATTGGAAGGCCACCACCACCACTCACGATGCGGAGACGGCGAGAAGGCCCATTCGGGGCCCGGATTTGATTAGATCTCTCGACAAAACTGAAAAGGGGTTATCGGTGGTGATGATGGATTGTTCAACAACGAAGCTCAATATGGGAAGCAATATTCCGCATTCCTTTTGGCCTGTGAAGTTCAAACTGAAACTTGGTGCAAACATATGTCTATGTGCCTTTCACCTTTCAGAATGTCTCTTCACTCACACCTCAACTCGTTCGCTTGTTACTGTACCGTTATCATAGGCGAGCGAGAGAGCTTGTTGTCCTTGTTCGGAGCAACCCACGGATTTACGGGGCCAGCAAGGACAACCACCCTCGTCCTTGGCACACTCAAGGTCCCCTTGTTTTCACGCGACGCTCGTTCGGGAAGCCGATCGTTCAGGGGTGGTTATGACATGAGAAATTGGGCCTGCCACTTTATTCCCAGCGACACTATCTATCGGATTCGCGGCAAAATCTTTCTTTCTCATTATTCTCCTTCTTCGTTTTCTTTTTAATCCTTCTGCGCCGCGCTCTCTTGGTCGTCCGTCCCCGTTGTCGGTCCTTCACTCTATCTTTCCTTTTTGGCCAGCCATCACCACAACCTGAACCCAGCAGGACCCACGCCTTCCTCCGTCTTGCTGATCTGTCCGACACGGTCTTGACCTGGGCCTGGAAAGCTTGCTTGGCTTGTTGTTACCCAACTTGATTATCCCTTCTTTGGCGCGCAAGCCCAAGAACCACTGTCAAGATGGACGTGGTCCTCGAGGTTACCGACCAGTTCATGTTCGATTACATGTACGCCTGGCTACTACCAGCGCGACCTGCTCTCTATGATTTCCCCGACAAGACCAATGGTACCGCCCAAGCTTTCTCGTCCTGGGTGTATAAGCCCGCGACGGAATTCTTCTCGCTCGAGCCCTCCCAGGCGGCTTATCAGAGTATCTGGGGCAGAGACAACATCTACCGCCAGGCTCTGTCGCTCTTTCTAATACTATGGTGCGTGCAAACCCTTTTCCCTTCACATCCGAGTGGGCGCAAACATGCTAACTTTTTGTTGTCAACAGGCTCTTCGGTCTCGTAACCTACTACGTCTTCGCCTCCCTCTCCTACATCTTCGTCTTCGACAAGAAGACCATGGATCACCCCAAGTTCCTCAAGAACCAGGTCTGGCTCGAGATCAAGCAAACCAACGCCGCCCTGCCCGTCATGGCGCTCTTCACCTTCCCCTTCCTGGTCGCCGAAGTGCGCGGCTACTCGCTCCTGTACGACACCTCGGCCGAGGGTCCCGGTCGCTGGTACGACTTCTTCCAGTTCCCGCTCTTCATCATGTTCACCGACTTTGGCATCTACTGGATCCACCGCGCCCYTCACCACCCGCTCGCGTACAAGCACCTGCACAAGCCTCACCACAAGTGGATCATGCCGACTCCCTACGCCAGCCACGCCTTCCACCCCATCGACGGCTTCGCCCAGAGCATCCCCTACCACGTTTTCCCCTTCATCTTCCCGCTCCAGAAGATGGCGTATGTCGGCCTTTTTGTGTTTATCAACTTCTGGACCATCATGATCCACGACGGCGAGTACTACGCCAACAACCCCGTCATCAACGGCGCCGCCTGCCACTCGGTCCATCACTTCGCCTTCAACTACAACTACGGCCAGTTCACCACGCTGTGGGATCGCCTCGGCGGCAGCTACAGGCAGCCTGATGATGACCTGTTCAAGAAGGAGAAGAAGATGAGCACGACGACGTGGAAGAAGCAGGTCAACGAGATGGAGAAGATTGTCAAGGAGGTGGAGGGTGAGGATGATCGGCTTTACGAGCCGACCGAGACTAAGAAGTCGAAATAAAGTGAAGTGCCTGAAGAAAGAGGTAGAGAGGGAAAATCTCACGAGTCCCCCGGTCGATCTTTTTTTTCTTTCGTGGAAAAACTGATAGAAGGGATTGACGAATCAGCGTCGTCCGGCCAAGACCAAACCACCCGGTCTTGTGGTCCTGGATCAGGGACCCGGGTTTGGTGGTTGGCTGACACCAAGAATCCGCGATCCTTCATGCGATGTGGAATGGTGGCACGGACGGACGGGCGAACGGTCGGTCGGTTGGTGTCGCGCGCGCCATGACGAACGACCGAACGAGAACAGCGGTACACCACATGGATACTGATTGTATTCCTCTGGAAACCCGCCGACCGGTCCAGCCGCCAAAAGAAATGGTATTGTTGTACCGATAATGGAGGAGGTTGATCTTATAAGCCAAATGATGGAATGACTGGATAGGGACTGGATTGGATCGGGACGGGGCTGACGACAACAACAATCATGAAAAAGGCAAAGGACAGCGGTTACTCACTGCTTGTCCCTTAAAGGATTTTAATAACCTATACCTTGTACATACTTCATATCATTTTATATATACCCGCATTTTGCACATAAAGCACGATTTACGGAGCCATCTGTTGCTGTTTTGGGTTAGGGAGAAGAAGCCACATGTTTGGCAAGTCATTGAGTAACAATAAACGAAGAGAGGCAGGCAGGCAGGCAGGTAGGCAAGCACGAAAGGAGATAGTTCCCAAGATGCCCGAGATCTGAGTAGACCAAAAACATGAGAAACCACCACAAAACTTACGCAGTCACCGTCTTCGTCTCATGCAACTCTTCGCTCGACCATTGGACAGGGGACAGATACTTCCGAGTTCTGTATTCTGTCTGGTATGACCAGTGTTACCACCATGTCTGACTTTGATACTTGTTGAAGGGACAAGTTGGGGAAATACAACTGAAGTCAAGAGGTCAATCAATATTGTAGACCTGACGAGTACAACCAGGTTGATAATAAATGACCGTCACACAACAAAAAGCCAAGAACGCTAGGATCGCTTCTGACCTTTGGAACCGTTCAACCGGAGATAAGCCAAAACGGAGGCCTCCCTTGCAATTTCCGCTTTGGATAGTATCTCAAGCTAACTTCACGAACGCGAAAGAGTGACAGGACTAAAGATCAGGACAGAAGCAAGTTGGGTTGGTTGACGGCATGCAAGTTCAAGGGACTGCTGGAACGGAAGATAGAACAGAGAGAGAGATAGAGAGGGAAACGCTAATGGGTATTTCGGGTTCTGCCTGGTTGACTGACTGAGTAGGTAGAGAGATGAATTTCCCACTATCAGACACAACAGCCTTAGAAAGAGAAAAAAAAAAAAAAGAAAGCCAGACGCCACCGCCGCCGAACCCACCTTGCCCCGCCATGTCCACAGGGGACAAATAAACCAGACCTCCAGAATGAAAAGAAAAAGAGTAAAAGGAAATTGGTGGTGTGTTGTGGTAATGATAGTATAGTGGTCGGTTGGTGTTGGTACAGTTGTTGTAACAGTAGTAGTAGTATAAAAAGGTCGAATGAGTGTGTTCAGTTGGTTAGTTTGGTTGGTTCCAGCCCGTCAAAATGTGTAGGTGTAAAAAGTGATAAAAGCGGTTTCGTTTCCCGGAAAGCTCTGGGTTATGAGTCGAGTCGAGTCGAGTCGAGGTGTTCTTGCTTGGTCTGAGCCTTCCATCCGTCTGTGACAGAGGATAGGCATTTTCTTTTCCCAAAAGCTCCGCGCACCGTCGGCCATCATGTTGTCCGTCGTCCGTTGTCCGTCTCGTTTATACCCGGGGCGGCTGGTTGGTTGGTTGGTTTCCGCATTCGCGCCCAGTCCATCCCTCTTTCAGTTCCGTCGTGAATACCCCACCGATCATATCCTCCGTCCTCTCTCTCTCGCCATCTCTATCCCGATCTCTCGCTCCCGCAAGCGCTTACGAAAAGCTGACAAACTTGGGATCCCTCGGCAACCCATCCGCCCCAATGCCATTCGCTTTGAACCTCCTCTCCATGTACAGCTTCCTCGCGTCGTCGAACTGGAGCCTCCTCCTCTTCATGATCTTGAGAATCTCCCGCTTGGCCTCGTCATCCAAGCCCGCGCGACCGTCGCTCCCCCCCACGTTGCCCGCAAGATCAAAGTCGGCAGACGACAGACCGGCTTCCATGTCCTCCTCGAACGAGTTGGAGGTAAAAGGGAGTCGCGAGTACAGGTATTCGCCGCCGGGAGCGCGGCGCAGGTAGGGTTCTATCGCGTCGAAGGCGTCGAGGAAGGGCGGGAGCCAGGTGTAGCGGGTGAAGTAGGCCGTGGTGGAGAAGAGGAGGGTGAAGAATATGAGGGCGTAGAGGAGGTTGACCATTTTGGCGGCTATCTGGTTGTCACGTTTTTGGAAACGGGTATGGCTTGATGGATGGTTGCGAAATGAGCGAGGTTATCGGGTGTAGTGTAGAATGCAGTTTCGAGAGGCAAATGGCTATGCAGTGGGCTTTGCGACAAATGCGATCACGATACTTTTCGTGCTTCGGGTGGTCCGGTACGGCTGTTGGTGCCTGCAGTGCCACTTGCGCGCGCAGAGATAGCTGCTGATGTAAGTCGAGTCAAGTAGTTGCGTTTGAAAGTGAGCCAAGGAAACGAAAACGAGTTGTCAGGAGGTGATGAACAAGAAATGGGAGAAAAGAACACAAAAGTCAGGACATGTTGGGCTCGGGCGGTTGTTGCAAACAAAGTCCCCCGCGGCGCAGGTGAGGGATGGTTTTGGACAAGTTTAATTGATCACAAGATGGAACACGCGGCGCAGACAGCATCTCGAATGAATGATACCCGCCCTGCCGCCGCCCAGAACGACTTGCCAAGACGCTGCCATGTTCTTGGGACATTGGGCCATGACTGACGAATGCGGCAAAAGTGACAAGCTGTCGCAACGCGCAGCGGTGCCCCAACATCCAACCGACATGGAAATGCACAGGCCATCCCTAACCCTGTGCAAGTGACATCTTGGGTGCTTGCCGCACGCCCGCACCGCCGCCCAACGGGAAGCTCGAGCTGTCGACAGCTSGTCAGAGCGCCAAGCCGTCCCTACGGCAGGTGGCACTAGGCCAGGTTAGGAAACCTAAGCGAGCCCACACTGAGGCGCGACAATTCACCGTGCTGGTGCCAAAATCCAGCGATATTGTCGGTTGCGATCCCGATTTTCGAGAAGTTCGACTCTGCCTCCAGTAACGCCTAGGTCTTCTTGTAGCCCCAGATCCCGCCAAAATGTCTCTTAGCAACGTCTCTGCCGACCTCATCTGGGAGATCACCCGTAAGTTCTGATCCTGCCGAATTTCTAGTTCTGGCCGATTTGGGAAGTGTGTGGACATAGCGAAATGCTGACGGTTTTGTTTTTGCGGTCATATAGGCTCCCAGAACTCTTACCTCGTTAAGAGAAAATCTGGTGGCGGTGTCCAGTTCTCCCGGGATCCCCTCAACCTGACCAACAAGCATGCCCGCAAGGTACGATTACCCGAAAGAACGAAACCGAGCGAACAATTCGGGGTAGAGAAGAGATGTGAAAGGGGACAGTTTGGCTAACATTTGGGGAAAATAGTATGCTGGTTTCGTCAACGACAAGGTACATTGAGCAACCTCACGGCGCATGTCGCATATCGACCGAATGAACACATGGAACTGACAATGTTGGAATAGGCCGTCGGCGTTCTCCCTGGTGAGAAGGGTGGTGTCGTCGTGACCACCAAGAAGGCTGGCTCCATTACCAAGCCCTCTGCTCGTTACACCGTCGCTTTCGGTGCTAACAAGACTGCCCGCAAGTCAGTACACCCCGACAATGACAGCTGAGAAACCGACAGCAGCACGGAACGAATTGCTGACATGATGCGAACCCGTATAGGACCTACAAGGCCATCGCCCGCCAAGTCGCCGGCTACCGCTCCGATCTCCTCAAGGCCGCCGTTGCCCGCGCCTCCGCCATCCGCCG